>BROG01001256.1:0-85999 GCA_030159075.1 Atrina japonica | reverse complement strand
CATATGCTTTTTGTAAGGGAATGATTCTAGAGCCCCAAACTCTGGCATTCCTTTCTGTCTCTGCTGGGTAATAAAAATTATTTGAAAAAAAAGAACAAATTTGATTTTCTGTGTATATAGATAAAATGGAGACTGATTTTACATGTATTAAAACCAATTCTTAAAATAAAGTTCTTATATTTTGAAATGTTTGTAATTAGCATAGAAATAAATAAATGCTTTGTCAATGTGAATGACTTATTTTCTATTTACAATCTGTGTCAGTGACATTCCTAGGTCTAACTCTTTCATAGGTCAAGGTCAAATGTCAGAGAAACATATGAACTTTACATGTTAATTTGTAAAACCACTTCCTATGGAAAATTTATGAATATAGGAGTTTGGATTCAAATCCCAATCCTGGACCCAGTTGTACAATACATTGTTAAATTTCACTTGGATTTAGCTCTTAGTTAGTTAATGGTTATTTTAACTCTGATAAATTTGTTGCACAAAAATAACTGAGAGTTAACTTATTGTTCAGTTCATGGTTAAATACGTTTGAACCATGATTATAAATATTTAACCATTAGTTAATTATGAATTTGTTTCTCATTTGACTGCCAAGTGCATTTAATTACCCAAACAATTTTGATTTCTATTGAGATAAATGAACATCATTTGTAATTTTACTATTCAAAAGGCTTGAGTATTGTTTCACTTCCTTTGAAGAATTTGTTTGCATGTCTTTCGATGACTTTGCCAATTTTTCTGGAATTCACCACAAAATACTCTGAACATTGTTGTTTCTTTATTGTTGTTCAACGTCCTACTTAAAAATATTTCACTCATATGGAGACGTCAACAAATGCCAGTGAAGGGCTTCAAATTTTGGCCTATGCTCAGCACTTACGGCCATTCAGCAATGAGGGTCTTTAACGTGCCGACACCTACTGTGACATGGGACCTCGTTTTTTTTCTGTCTCATCCAAAGGACAGAAAACAAACACTACTTATTTTATGCAGTATTACGTAATCAGGCACAATAGCTCAAATCGTTAAGTCGCTGCAGAGTAGATAAAAAGGATAGACATCCAAGTTCCAGCAATAGTTCGATATATTTTTTCTTCTTTTTTTCATTCTTGACATGCATAATTATATTCCTGTTGTGTTTGTTGGTACTGAGGGAAATACAATCAAATGATAATAAAAAAATAAAACAAGAGTTCTACCTAGATTTATTGGCGATATATAAATCCTAACATTACAGAATGCATTATGCGTAAAGTTACTTGGCCAACTATGAGCTAACAGTGAGTGAGTTAAATTATTAACTATGATGAGTTAGTCATACTTAGCTACGTACAAAAACCAGTGCAAAAGATTTTAACTATGTAATTAACTAACTGAGTTAAATTAAGCCGACCTGGCTCAGTCCGCAGCGTGCCCGACTCATGATTGTTAGGTCAAGAGTTCGAGTCCAGCTGGCGGCAGGTTGGCGTCCTGTCCTGTGAATGAGACAGTAAAAACCGAAGTCACAGTAGGTGTCAGCACGTTAAAGAACCCTCACTGCTCAATGGCCATAAATGCCGAGCATAGGCCAAAATTTGAAGCTCTTTATCAACATATGGTGACGTCTCCATATGAGTAAAAGATTCTTGAGTGGGACGTTCAACAACAATAAACAAACAAATACAAGTTCAATTTTAATTCATAATTAACGACTAACTACAAGTTTTAATTTAACAATGCATTGTGCAACCAGTTTCAGATTCCGGTTCACTTTTAACACATCTGTTACTGTGAAGATGGTTTTGTTCTCTCCTGAGAAGTAAAGGCGAGACATAGGGATCACTAACCCCGTCAACATTTCGTTTCCAGAGCAGAACTCCTAAACTACCGAGTGGATTGGAAACATACTTCACACAAATGATCCCCATGTACCCTAGATGTGCCTTTTAGGGTACTAAGGTCGGTCTAACCTACTTTCAGAAAACTAGGTCACGGGCACTGAAAATTGTTTCCGGGGCAGAACTCCTAAACTACTGGGGTGGATTGCAACAACTGTACTTCACACAAATGATCCCCTTGTACCCTAGTTATGCCTTTTTGGGTACTGAAGCTGGTCTGACCTGATTTCTGGAAAATAGCTTGCAGTTACAATTATTATCATCATTACTGATTATATGCCGCAGGTGAGACTTATAGCTCCTTGAAGCTCTCTTGTTATCATATTGACTGTAAAATCGATAGAAATCATTACATTGGTTGACCAGGGCATGACCGCCCAATTAACTCGATACTCACATTCAAAACAGAGCCAAATTTATGATTTTTCCATAAGAAGGTGAAAAAAAGCTTTAAATATGGATCTCAATTTTTTCATGTATTAATTCTACTGTACAGGGAGGGGGGATAACCCTGGAGTCTTAACATTTGCGATGTCTATAAATCTGTGAAGTTAAGAAACAGTGAATGAGTTTTTAAGTAAACTTAATACAAATATATATGTACATGTACATAATATTTTATGGGTTATACATGGAGCATCTGATGTTATTTTAAGCTACTTCAAAACATTTCAGAGGAGGAAAAAAAAGTGAAAATTACAACCCACCTTGTACAGTATTGTTTTTTATATTTCTGAAATACGTTTTCTTTAAATTAGTTATATTTGTCATCATTAGTCACAATTACTCAATCAATGTCACACAAAAACACACATACAATATAACCAACAAATGTCATTACAAGTATAGGACTTGGAACATGAAATATGACCTTTGACCTACTAACCTTAAAATCACATATAGCTGTAAAATGATTATTAGCTCAAATGAGCCTTTCTGATCACATTTTGTCTGCCGTCTATTAACTTTTCACATTTTCGACTTCTTCTCCTGACGGGATTTTGATGAAACTTTATACAAAGCAAGTACTGAAGGTCCTCTACCAAGTTTGTTCATCATTTGGCCAGATCGGCCCAGGGATGGATCCAGGGTGGGGCAAAAGAGGCCTCAGGGGGTATCCCCCTTTAAAAATCTTCTCCAGAACCACTGCATGGATTGAAAAACTAATTGCATCCGAGTGATCTACATAGATGTACAATTCAAGTTTAATTTCGTAGAAATCGGCAAATAAGTTTTGACTTCTTTTTAGACTTTGTAATTTTTCACTTTTACATGTATATGATTTCTTTGATATTTTCCTCCATTTATTCATCATGATGCATTTATGATTTATTTCATATTTATTAAGAAAAGCTGAAGGGACTGAATATTTATAGTGTCAAAAGTGAGATGATCTTTATGCTATGTTCCACTGTATTTGTAATATATCGACTCAATTCAGGTGAGCGATGTGGCCCAAATGGGTCTCTTGTGTTGGTTCTGTAACCAAAAGAAATAGACAACAACAAAATCAGGAAAATCAACATTCATATTTATTTCCAACAAATAACTTCAAAATAATAATTTGTCATTAACTACCAAGTATAAACTACAAAAGATCTTTAATAAAGCATTATTACACTTTGACACTGAAGACATATACAGTAAACTAAACATTGTTACCTTCAAAAGTCATCAGGGTATATGTTGCTGTTTAGTCTCGATGCTATGTGATTATGATCAATTACATACTTTTATTTCCCTATAGTAACCTACATGCATATGAACAATTAAGGAACTCTGATCACTATTTTGATAATGTGTACAACTACATGTGGAAGTTATAATGAATAACAATCGCCCTTGAAATTGACTCTCATTTAGATCTGATACAAAACATTAACCAGTCAAGATATATCAAGATATATCACTCTTTCTGTATTATCTGTTAAATGATGATATATCTAGATATATTGCACTGTATTATCTATATTTAATTGTTGATTGCCTTTTACAATATGTTACACATCCTTTGACAGGTGGAGTATTTATGACTCTGTGTGTGTGTTTGTATATCATTCTCAGGTAATTGAACATTTATTTCAGCTACTGTGTGTGTGTGTGTGTGTGTGTGTGTGTGTGTATGTCATTCTCAGTTAACTGAACATTTATTTCAGCTACTGTGTGTGTGTGTGTGTGTGTGTGCGTGCGCGCATGTGTGTGTGTGTATGTCATTCTCAGTTAATTGAACATTTATTTCAGCTACTGTGTGTGTGTGTGTATGTCATTCTCAGTTAACTGAACATTTATTTCAGCTACTGTGTGCGTGTGTGTGTGTGTGTGTGCGTGACTGTAAGTTTGTGTCTATGCATGTGACTGAGTGAGAAGGAAAAGCATCAACTTCACATTGTTATCAAATTATAAATTATCACAGTTAACATAAAAAATAATAATATTTTAAACATATAGATAAAACAATACGTCAACAGCCAAAATATCATAATATCACTTCAGAATCAGTTATTGTAGATATATACTTTATGAGGAATGAATGTGAATATCTGTGTAAATAAGATGTACAGGGCTGGTTCTGTAGGTAGCCACTGTCTAATTCTTTCCTTAAATGAATCAGATATGATAACTATCAATTTCAGCCTTTTAGACCAATCTTCTGTCCATGGCTTTGTTTTCCAAATCTTCCCATTTCTACCAAAGCACAAGAATTTCTTCCAATTTCATGCATTATTTGTTCTCAATAAATCTCTTTTTCCTTGTTATTTTCTGTGTGATTTGAACAAATATTTTTGAAGAATTATAGTCTCCAAAATACTGCAAATATGTAACGGGCAATATTACTTCTTTGGAGGTGTGAATCTACCTCTCTCTTTGGTCATCAGAGGTTAAAATGTCTGCTTGACTACAAATAATTAATGTTGGCTACAAATTATTCTATAAATTTATCCGTATACTGATAAATATTTCTATGACCAAAATTTCATTTCGAATAAACGAAATTGGTTACAAAGAGAATTCTTTCAGCTTTAGCCCAGAATGTGTACTTATGCAAAATCTACAAGCATTGTATCTATCCCACTGCCTATGATTTGTAAATATTTGCTATCCTGCTAACTACAGACAACCACAAATCTACATAAAGATCACTGATATAATGAGATCACAGAATGCTAATACACAATTTACAAATGAGATCTACTGTTTCTGTCCCCATATGTACCAGTATTCCAACATGGTGACGTAAGTCTGTTAATGGAAGTTATAGCGCTATAAAAGATGTTAAATTGCTTCAGTTCAACTCTGTTTACCAAAGTCAACATCAAATATATCATCTTTGAGTGATGCAAGGAAATCCCTGAAACAAGAAAGATTGTAAATATTATGATCATTGAGTATGTGTATGAGAGAGAGAGAGAGAGACAGACAGACAGAGAGAGAGAAGGAGAGAGAGAGCATGAGTATCTCAAAGGCAGCGTGTGGCAAGGGCTTTGAGTAGTCACGCCGCACGTAAAATCAACTCTGACTGACTGATCTCAAAGGCAAAGAGTCATACAAAGAGACACAGAAAGAGAGAGAGAAAAGAGATTTTTTGATACAAAAATTCTTATTATTTTATAAGACATCTGATTTTAACACTAATGTGGATGTTGCCTCATGTACTAATGAAACAATTTCAAATTAAACAAATGTAAATTCTGTACATTTTACAATAATACAAACAGCACAGAAGCACACATAATGGGACACCACTAAATATTACAGGTGTTTTTTGACATTTTATCCTAAGGAGGGTCCAACTGTATTTTGAGTAGACTTATGTTTTTGGTAATTATATAATTAATTGAACATATATCAACTGACAACAATACAAATAACCCAAACGTTAAGCAGACTGACATACGCAGACATCCTATATCACCCCCTCCAGTCTAACGACTAGGAGACAAATGACCAAACCGTTTATACAGTGGAATCTCGTTATGTCAAAATCGGACGAGTCGAAATTCTGGTTATGTCAAAGTCAAGCTGCCAGTCCCAATTTTATACTACTTTTATTCTGGATCTTAAAGTTTTTATCTCAAAATTTCCCTTATCTCAAAGATCGAAATATTACAGAATTGTAACTTGTTATCTCGAAGTTAAAATCTGCTGTGATTGAAGCTTTACATTTTGTATGCAAAAATCATTCTTAAAATTACTTGTTTACCTACAAAAACGGGAAACCAGCTTCTGTTAACGAGTCAAGATGAAAGTGTAATTGATAATTGCTTAATTCCAATTTAATTAAGTAGTACCTTAAGTAGGTCTACTTGCTGTACAATAAGAATAGAAAATATGTGAATTGAATATTTTGGTTATCTCGAATTTTGGATATCTCGAAGTAAACGGGGCGGTCCCCCCGTGAACTTTGAGATAGCAAGATTCCAGTGTATTTTGAAAATTTTTCTGCATTGATTTTGTATATTTTATATTAGGAACTCACTATTTACTTTCTTTTTTATTCGCTATGCCATGTGGTTTCTTACTGACCTACCATGTAACCATGGAAACCATAAAATTTATCGCATAGAGGACTATTTTACACTATTTTTTTACACACTTAGACCATATTTTGCTGTTCAAGAGTCTACAATCTAAAAATGTGCCATATTTGTCTAATGCGTTGCTGAGAGAGCTGTCATGTCAAGTGGGAGGTAAGTACTAAATACTTATTGCAAGGATGTAAATGAACTATTTCTACAACAAAAGCTATGAACACTTGAAGCGATATTGGAATAGAAAGGGAGTAGCCATCTTGCCCTTTAGAAATTTTACTGACCTTCTATAGTCTAATGGGGTGGGGTCACCACGTGACCAAATTTTAACCAGACAAATGCAATACTTCTGTCTGAGGTGCTACAAAGAGTTTTAGATGCTAAATGTTTATTTCATCTACTGTTCCTTAATCTATGATTGATGCAGTTTATAAATCAATGCAATGAATGATAACTTTCTTTTAATAGAAACAAAAAATTAATGAATAGAATTTTATGAAATTCTGTGAAAGAACACCTCAAATCTACATGATTATATTCATTGCCATCACTTTAAATCTGGAAGTTAGTACTGTATACAGTGTTATTTTCGCCCCATGTTACTTTTGCCCTACTAAACTTGCAAACAGTTTTGCCCCATTTTAAATTTGCCCAAAAAATAAAATAGGGGTGAAAATTTTCCTGTATACAATAGTTAAATTTCTCACCCCATCTGTTCTTTTTTCTTCTCTTTGTCTTGTTTTGGTTGTTCCAGTGGTGTCTTGTGATATTGATCAATGTAGCCTGAAGAATTTTAAACAAATCAACACAAGATAAAAAAAAAACAAGCTTTGATGAATCAATATGTATCCTCTACATTTCAAACCATTATTAAGTAAATGGTAAAAAAAATCACAAGTACAAATGCATGTATACAGTATGCCTTAATACACTGAAGTGACTACAGAATGACTCAATAATCACTAAAGAAAGGCATATACTGTATGCTTTTAATACACTGAAGTGACTACAGAATGACTCAATAATCCCTAAAGAAAGGCATATACTGTATGCCTTAATACACTGAAGTGACTACAGAATGACTCAATAATCCCTAAAGAAAGGCATATACTGTATGCCTCAATACACTGAAGTGACTACAGAATGACTCAATAATCCCTAAAGAAAGGCATATACAGTACGCATTTAAGAATCCCAAAATCAAATGCATATACAGTAGGTCTTTAAAATACCCTAGAACATATTCATTAGGTCCTCAAAAATATCCTATAACATATACAGTAGGTCTTTAAAGGGATGGTTCACCCTAAATACAAGTTGGGTTTATTTGAAAGAGATTATCTTCCGATTCCAATACCAAAAAAAATATTTTCAATCGGAACACGCATTTGCAAGAAATCAACTTTTAAAGTTCAAAATTAAGCTGCTATGGGGAAATCCTGCTTCATGATAGAAGGCGCTGTTTTTGTGATGTAAGTTACACCGTTTCTGAATAGCCAACAAGCTTGGGCTTATCCGCTGTTGTGTACAATACCCCGTAAACGCGACTTTTAGAAGTTGTGCTGTCGGTACCTACAATTTTTAATCCCTTTGATGTTGGGAAATCATTTTACTTATAATGAAGTGATACGTGGCTATTCAATAGAGTGTGGGTAAATGTCAAGGATGAAATAGTAGATTAATTTTAGAATAAATAATCAAATTATTATCTCCCAACCTTAGCCGTATGTTAAAATAAGTATGAGACAATGATTTAATAAGCACTTCAGAAATGTATCATTATTTTTACAAATAGTTAATGAACATTAATTACTAAATTCAATAAATAAAACATAAATGAAGCTTTATATATTATTACTGAAAACGGCAATTAAATTTTAATTTGATTTCAAAACGTACTATATACATGTAATCAATCAATCTCTCTCTCTCTCTCTCTCTCTCGCCTGCATATCACCTATCGCAAATGATGTATTAGAGACAGACTGAGAGAACGAGAGAGAGAGAGAGAGAGAGAGAGAGAGAGAGAGACTTGGAAAATGCACTTTGATAAATAGTCACATAAGCGGTAGTCATATTCTTTACATCAAACAAAGCTATTATAACACAAGCCAACAGACTATACACAGCGTCCAAGCGCGTGTATATGTATGACACATTCCTGAATGTGGACTGTCACAGTGGGTGTTTTGATAATGATACTGTTTTTATGAGTGTTTGGAAAACAACATGACCACTTCCTATGGCTGTGTATCATTATAAAACAGCTGTATCTCGGTTGTTTCTTGTCTAAAAAAACATAACATTTTTGGAATAGATTCTGGGAATCATAATGATTTTTTTATACCCTAGAACATATACAGTAGGTCTTTAAGATACCCTAGAACATACCCTAGAACATATACAGTAGGTCTTTAAAATACCCTAGAACATACCCTAGAACATATAAAGTAGGTCTTTAAAATACCCTAGAACATATACAGTAGGTCTTTAAGATACCCTAGAATATCCAAGAACATATAAAGTAGGTCTTTAAGATACCCTAGAACATACCCTAGAACATATACAGTAGGTCTTTAAGATACCCTAGAATAAAACCTAGAACATATACAGTTGGTCTTTAAGATACCCTAGAACATACCCTAGAACATATACAGTAGGTCTTTAAGATACCCTAGAACATACCCTAGAACATATACGGTTGGTCTTTAAGATACCCTAGAACATACCCTAGAACATATACGGTTGGTCTTTAAGATACACTAGATTCATAAATAGAACATATAATGAAGGTCTTTATATATACCCTTGAACAACGGCAGTAGGTTTTTAATTTGACCCAAGAACATATCCAAGAACATAATCACGGTTCTCTCTCTAAAATACGCTAGATACATACCTAGAACATATAAAGTATGTCTTTAAGATACCCTTGAGAGACAGTAGAGTTTTTTAAGATACCCTAGAACATATCCAAGAAAATATAAATTAGGTCTTTAAGATACCCTAGAACATACCCTAGAACATATACAGTAGGTCTTTAAGATACCCTAGAACATACCCTAGAACATATACAGTTGGTCTTTAAGATACCCTGGAACATACCCTAGAACATATACAGTTGGTCTTTAAGATGCCCTAGAACATACCCTAGAACATATAAAGTAGGTCTTTAAGATACACTAGAACATATACAGTAGGTTTTTAAGATACCCAAGAACATACAAGTACAGGTCTACTAAGATCAAATAGCACATCAGGATTATGTCAAAAGCCAATCACAATGCTGTATTATCCAAAATTTGGTTGTGTACAGGTCAACATTTTGCCTTTCTCTCATTTTATGCATTGCTGTTACTCATATTTCTGTGCCAAAAAAACAAACCTGCCACCCATGTTATGCTTTAATTTAGACTCGTTGTGTTTGTGAACATGTGCCAATTTACCTTGGAAGAAATATATACGTAAATCCTTTTTATACTTAAAAGATTTTCCATCAGTTGAGCTTACCTCCAAATACACTCTTTGGAACAATTTCCGGTTGCTTTGGTCTATTCCAATCATTATCAGATTCTTGCAATAACAAGGAAATTTTTTCTAATTGACGATCAAAATTTGAGGAACTATTTACCCTACCGGTAGACCCTGATGTTGCAGTTTTAGTTTTATCTGTATGTGAAGAGTTTTTGGACGCATTCATCAACTCGTCTATACTTATCTGTGAAGAAGAAAGAGAAACAATCAATTACAATACAATGAAGAATGGTAACCAGAGGAATTTATGTATCATTGCTTTAGACAATGTATGGTAACCAGAGGAATTTATGTATCATTGCTTTAGACAATGTTTACATCAACAGTTGTAATGTCAGACAGAACTGTTAAACTTAGGTTTTAACTTATTTTCTTCAATACATTTTTGGTAAGATATACCGTAATCGGCCGTGTTTAATCCCAATCTTTTCACTTTAAAATTTGTCTCAGGCAGGGGGTGCGGATAATACAGTACTACAGAATCTTAGGACATATTTTCTGCAGGAACTACTGCATGAGATTTGATGTGGGTGGTAAGCCTGACAAAGTTTTTTCGTAATAACGATGTATGAGTCAATGTATATTATCATTATTCCATTGTAAATATCATCATTGCTTATGTATGTGTGTATTTTATGTCTACAGTGACGGTGAATAAATCAATAAATGAATCTTGTTGTCTTTAATTTTGTGTGTTTCAGTTTACAAATAGGCTAGACTACACAGGCACTTGTGTAATGCAATCCCTTGATCGAGGGTGTTGTGATCGGTGAATTGCATAACGCAAAAGCCTGTGCAAGGCTAGCCTAGTTGCGATGTTTGGTGAGGAAACAGGATAGTACAGTACCTGTTGCTTATCTTCATCATGAAGTTTTGTTATTATTGAAGAACAGAACAATCTCAACAAGAATTCTAATAATTATTTCACGCTGGTGAACAATGAAGCGAACAGCCATGTTGTAACTGCAAATGAGGGGGTTAAATGGAAGAGCAAGTATGTAGTATCTTGTAGCTTCGTATTTTCCCATTTATATCATATTATGTAGTTTTGCGTTGTTTATTTTGAGACAATAACTATACATTAATAAATAAAACAATGTTTTCTGGGTGTTTCGTTCTGTGGATGAATGTTATTTTACACATTTCGTACAAAAGGTATACTGGTAACTCTCTTACTACAGTACATCTACAGTGTAGTACTAAGTTATGGAACATGCCAATTATACAGGTAGTGCGATGATTTGATTTAAATTGAGAACATGATAAAAGGTGAAAAATAACACAACGCCACACCAAGGTAATTAATGTTGGTTGATACTTCTCCATTTATAATCAATGATGCGTGTAACAGACAACAGTATACATGGATCTGTATATATCCCTTTGTTTCAATAATTATGCTACACACGCGTATTCTGGATATATAGATCGCTTGTGTACAAGTGCTCACTGCTAATTAAAATTGTTACAAACTTTTATGTCGCTGATTTCCGCAAATATAATATCTATTTCAAATGTTGTTCTAATACATACTATTAATTAAATATATAGGCTACTGATTGCGCTGTAATTAACGGAATTTAATTTTACAAAGACTTTGATTGATGTTTTGATATTTCTTTTGTTATTTATTTCAAATCATTAATTTGTTTATCATATCCCTTATCAAATATTTCAAATATACAGTAGAACTTCGATGAGTCGAAGTTCAAGGGACCGTCTAAAAAAGTTCGAAACATCGGGACTTCGACTCATGAATGGTGATCGAGAATTCTGAAATCTACTCCATAAGACTGCCACACAAAAAATATATTGTATGTGACTGTTTAACTGTATAGGTTGGGATCTTTAGAATCGAATCCACTAAAATTTTACGGCATTTAATGGAGATACAGTGTAATTTGTTTTGTATCAGAGAATAAATCCATTAGAAAAATCAAATCCAATTTATACGAGAAACACATTGATCAGAGTTAAGAAAAAAAAAACAGAGAAGCTAAAATATTTATCTCACCAATTTAATTATCAAACAAAACGAAAGTCAATAGATGTATCATGCAGCACTAGTCATTACACATTAAATATTTTTTTCAATCAAATTGCCGATACCGTTCATTTCATGTTGTTTTTTTCTTTATGACACTTTGAGTTTGATATAAAATGTTTGCTGTATATTATCGGGTCATTTCGTTTTGTTTTTACAAATCGGTATTTTCGGACCCAAGCTACGAGATGGTAAACAACCAACACAACCCGTGTCGCAAACAATCAATACTCAATTAGCGTCTGCTTATTACTTTTAATTACTTAAATCATGTTGTTATTTTTATACTGTCCTGGGTGTTTATCAATAAACACGTGTCCATTGTTCAACGTAGTCGGATAGGTGTGAAAATTGCCACGGGTAATTTACATCTTGTATACAGGTAAACTTCGACTTCGATTCATTTGTATGAATTTTCGATGTTTTTACAGCGATGGGACTGCCAGTTTTGTTTGACACACCGAGAAATTCGACTCATGAAAGTTCGATTTATAAATTGTTTTTAGTAAGGATATATAATGAAATAAATCGGGACTTTGTAAAAAGTTCGAAACAACGAGAAATTCGACTCATTGAAGTTCGACTCATTGAAGTTCCACTATATATATCTATGATAAATATTTATCTATTTCTTTCAAATACCGATCTGAGAATTTTGAAAATATTTCCAATCGTCATACTGCACTTATACACAATAATAATCAATCTCGCCGACGATTTTCAGCCATATGGCCATGGAAAAAAGTTGATGCGGATTATACTCACAAACTCCTTTTTTCTCCAAGATCTGATGCTGAAATGGGGGGGGGGCGGGGGGGCGGATAATACACAAATACGGACTATACACGACCAATTACGGTAACAATTTCAAAAGATGAGAGACAACATTTGAGTGGTAGGTGTTGGGGGGTTCTATCAAGATCAATTTCCCTGTAAAGTTGTGAAAATCAAAGATATGACATTTGAAATTTTCATGGAGTTTTATATTATGTTCATGTGTATATACAATTTTAACTTATTCCCATCCTTCACATCATAACCTATTATGTCCCTGGATAGAAAAACTTAAAATCTTGAATTCGCTAATATAAAAGTTTGTTATATTTTACTGTATATGTAACAGATATTATAACAGATTATTTTTACCGTTAACATCAGGACTTACCTCCCTTTTTACTTGTGACTTCTTTGGTATGTTGATGAAGTCTGTACTCTTCATATATTCTACAGCTGCTTTGAAAGTTACCAAACAGTAACTGCAAACAAGAGAAAATATTGTCAAATTATCAGTCCAATGCAGTCATTTTACAAAGCGGTAATGTTACAAATGCATTTGAATAATAAATAACCAAACAAATAAATACTAAATATACTAATATCACAATGTACCAGTATTAAAATCAACTGTTTAAATATTGTTATAATATGCAGGAAACAATCCATGCAATATCTTCAACAACTGTGGCCATGCCCGGGAAAGTCGACCAATGTTGACAAAAGTCGATCTTTAGTGTAAAATTATGAGAGAGTCTGCAAATATGAGAAGAAGTCTGGCTTATGTGGAACTCACCAGACAGTAATCCTAGCATCGCAGGCTTTTTTCTATTATTTCCATGGGCCTAAAATAAGGCCTCATTCCCAATGCAAAATGAATGTGTTTTCCCAATTTGATAAAAAAAACTTTCCAGTTAGGTGTTCAGGCTTTTAGAGCGCATGATACGCCGGTCTACCTTGAGGTCTTTTCAAATACATTTGAAATGAAATATGAGACTTTTGATACCATGTTACATGATCAGTTTTCAATATAAAATCAGTCAGCATCTCCAATCTGCATCGTAAAATTCCTTTCAAAAGTTTAATTTACAGAAAATTATAAATCCATTTGGTTTATTTATACAAATCACAAGGAAGAATCTTTGATTGTGATCAGAGAAAAAGACTTCATTAGTGCCACTATCCACACATATATCAAATCAATATGTAGAGGCATTGCAAAGAAAAGGTGCAGAAAGGGATATTTTTTAAAAATTTACTAAGTCAAGGGGCCATAACTCTGCACAAAATCATCCGACCAAATTTGAACTTCATCTGTAAATCATCTAAATACAACCAAATATCAAATATCAACTCACTATGTTGAAAAATTACAAAGAAAAACTGTGAAAACTGTTATTTTTCAAATATTTACGTATTTCCAAGGACCATAACTCAGCAACGGAAAATCAGAATTTAATCAAAATCGAAAGAGAGCTTGCATTATGGTAAGAAACAAACTAACAAAAACTCATTTCAATCTGTTGAGGTGTTTTTGAGTTATCAAGCAAAGTGTGGACGACGTATGGATGGACAACAGTATACCAAAATACGTAAAAATTGACGGGCGTATAAAAATGGATAAATGCAAGAGAAATTGCACTTAAAAAAGAGATTTCATTACATTTGAACTTCAATGTGTACAAAATGTTTTTCCAAATTTGACACAAATTAACGTTAAAATTCCCAATTGCGTCGCCATTGGCATTTTCCCAAACTGACAGAAAAACGCCTCCATAGGAAAAATCTTAATTGCCTCTACAGATGATACATGTAAACAAACAACAGCAAAAGCATTTAAAATTATAATAATCCAATTAAAATTATGCAGTTACCTTGATAAGTCTTTTCATTGTCCATTAAATTTAGAATATATTTGAATAGAAAATTTTAGTAATCTCAAACAGATACAGAAACGGATATCTCAAAGGGTCACAAGAATTTCGAGATAACGAGATTCCAGCCTATACAGATATGTAAAATGTTATTCATTTGAACACAGTAATTTAATAAATGGATTAATTCTATAAGGGACCAAGTATTAGGCCTCAGTCTCTCATAATGAGCGTCACCCAGCAGCCTAAAGCAAATATGAACCCTTTTTTTTATTTTTTTTATTTATTATTATGGCATTTGGCCAGGTTTTTCACATCAACCCCTACAACTCCACCTGGCTAGGGAGTACGGGAATATCATATATTTGACCAAATACCAAACACACAAATATACACACATAGAGATAGGAACATATACATAAGAAAGAAAGGATTTTCACACACACACACACACACAAAAAATATATATATATATATATATATATATATATATATATATATATATATACTGGTAATATTGTTAAGGAACAATATTAACATGAAATCATTCAATTATTAAATTACTGAAATTTCCCATTTTTTATTAAACACTTCATGCTTCAAATTTTTCATACAGTTATATTTGTCTGTCCAGATGTAATATTCTATGTACTTTTTAGCACCATTAAAATGAGGAATGCAATTATTATACTTTTGTTTGTAAATATATTTTTTAACAAGACATATAATCAAGTTGATTGGTATGTTTGATTTTGACATTTTACCCAGAATAACATCAGTACAATTTAAGTTAAACTCTATTTCTAGCTGGTTTTTCATCCAGTTTGAAGTTAAAATCCAAATTTGCGTTATTATAGGACAAGACCCAAAATAAGTGAAACTATAGTTTCAGAATGTTCCTTACAGAAGCTGCAAACATTTGAGTCTGCTATATTTATTCTATATAAAAAAGAAATTTGTACTAATAATTCGATGAACAATTCTGTAATGAAACCATCTTAAAATTTATATCAGTAAACAAATTGACTAGGTTATTTTGTTTTTGCCACCAAACTGGCTCAGGATAAAAATTCAGATCACGTTCCCAATTCCCTTCATGTTTTGGTCTACTACTGGAATGATTGATGAAAGTGTCATAAATGTGTTTTACCCCTTTTTGAAGTTTTCATAAGAATTTGTATAAATCTAGGCCGGAATGGAAAGCTTGTGTGCCAGTGGGTCATGTCAACAACAACCAATTATATTCCTTACACAATTCACAATACCATAGTATAAAGTAAAGGGAGTATTTAACATAAACTTATCACAAAAATTAACATAATTTAATATTTCACCATTCTCATCAAATAAATCAAAGATATATACAACACCTTTTTCAAACCATTGTTTATAATAAACATTATTTATTTTTATATGTTTGTTAAACCATATAGGGTGAAATAAAAAATTTTCATCAGCATCAGTGATATTTCTAAAATGATAAAAAGATTTAAAAACATCACGCCAAAACAAATTTTTTGTTTTCAAATGCTAAATGCATAAAGTAGGAAGCATCAAATATGAACCCTTGCCCTACTACCTCAGTAAACATGGAATCAGCCAAATTTTAACCTAATAATAATACTGTATACTTGAGAGTTTTCGCTCCTGTTTAATTTTTCGCTATTTTTGCCTTTAGATGACATGGCAAATCTAAAATGAAAGCAAAATTTCCAACTTAAATAACCAAAACACGGACACACATCTTATTCATTAGAATGTGATGATTAAAGGTGAAATTAAGTGAATATGTTTTCTGTCGTAAAAGAGCGAAAATATCCAAGTATACAGGATACAAATTAAAGGGGCTGTGTTAACTCCCAAAAAACTATTTCCATTTTTTCTACTTTTACTTCTTGTACTTGATGTACAATAACAAATAATAGCTATACACAGGCATAAAAAAATCTTATATTCCTATTTTTTATTTGAAAATAAGGTCAGGTCCAGTGTGGTATTCATTTACAAATAGTAAAGTTGAGTTTATCAATTGCTAGTGAAAAAGTACCAAACCTAGGTTTCTCAAGCAGTTTTCACAAAATATATAGGGATTTAAGAATATTTATGCCAGTGTATATCTCTTTTTTGTTATATATTAATCTAATTAATAAAAAAAGAAAGAAACAAATTTGAAAAAAAAAACACAGCTAAGGCATCTTTATCATTATCAACTGCGCTGTGTAGAACCCTGAACCAGGGATATTAAAATTCACAATTTTGTAGCCCTTACTTTTATGATGCTGCACTGACATCATTTTTTTTTCTAGGTGACCTTTTAATTTTTGTTTCAAATGTTCTAAAAGTTTATGCACATGATGACTGCCAACAAAAAGCAAGAAAATCTGACATAATGGAGAAACAATAGTACTATTCCAAACATCAGACAAAAAATAACTTAGAAATGCTCGACGTAGATTTCTAGTTTCAGGTGATTGGGAAAATAAAGTGTATACGCACCCTAAATTATCTCTATCCTTTGCATCTGTAGCCCAGTGGAAGTTTTCTATATAAAATAAGTTACTGCTTAAATGTTCACACTTAGCATGAGAAATCACAGTGACCTGTAAGTTAAAATGTATCATTATCACGTGTTTAAATACCCGACAAAGAAAAGTGTAATCCATAACCAGAAGACTTCACAATTCACCTGGGGCCTGTTATACAAAGGTCGTAAGTCCTTAATCCTAAGTCTTAGTCCTAATTGTCATGGGACTGACCAATCAGTGATGTGTTACTATGGTAGTTAGGACTAAAAGTTAGGATTTAGGACTTAGACATTTCTTTAAATGGGCCCCAGTATACTAACAAAGTACTTTGTCTGTAAATCTCTTTTAAAGCACAGTTAAAATATCAGGTGATAATTCATTTGTTTTATTATTGTTCTACATCTTGTTGGAAATTTTTTACTTATATAGAGGTATAATCAGCTAAAATGAAGTTTCACAAATTTTGACCTGTGCCAATGTAGTTAGTTGACCCTTTGACCACCGAATATCTGAGTGGTATGCTTTTTTTCTATCTTTTCAGACCAGTCTATTACAGCCTGTAGGGTTGAAAGAGTTAACATGCCAAACCCGCTGTGAGCTTAATTTTAAGTCTCATCATTAAGTCTCATGGCTTTCAAATATTTTGTTTAAAGCTTGGTAAAGGAACAAGCAGTACCATTTTTTTAAGCCGATCTGGCTTAGTCCGTTGCGTGCTGGACTCTTGATCTTGAGGTCATGAGTTTGAGTCCAGCCAGCGGCAGGTTGGTTTCCTGTCCTTAAGATGAGACAGTAAAAATGGTGGTCTCGTGTTGCAGTAGGTGTTGGCACGTTAAAGAACCCTCACTGCTCAATGGCCATAAGTGCCGAGCACAGGCCAAAATTTGAAGCCCTTCACCGGCATTTGGTGACGTCTCCATATGAGTGAAATATTCTTGAGTGGGATGTTAAACAATAATAAAACAAACAAACAAAAAACCATTTTTTGTATCTTAACTATGACCAAGTACTGAAAATCAAACACAGACCTTCCACTTGCAAGTCCAATGCTTAAATACTAGACTACAACTAGTCTGTTGATAATAAACCAATCATCATTTTTTTTTCAATTTGTTGTGAAATCTTGCCAAGAATTTTTCACTTATATGGAGACGTTACCAGCTTCTAGTAAACGCCACAAATTTTGACCTGTACTATGGACAAGAGCAGTGAGGGTTCTTTAACATGTCATGACTTCCATGACACAGGGCTTCAGTTTCAAGTCTCATACATGGACTTCCTGTGTCTACGGTGAAGGAACAATTAATATCTTTGTATTATATATATATATATACTGTATGTACTGTAAACTGAAACACAAATTTTACACATCATATATAATAACGTATGATATAAAAGTTGATATCATTTACTCACTAGAATTGGAATGAGGTCATCTGAAGTCAAACATGGAGGTGCTGAAAATGTAAAACAACCTGTTGTAGTACTTGTCAAAATTCATCAAAAAGGAAAAACAACAAACATAAACGATAAATGCTACCTGCTGCTATAAAAAAGTGGAAGAATAGACATTTTAACAAGAGTTGTCAGAAAACAACTAGCATGCCTGTGGCATAGTTGTATCTCTCAAACACATGTAGTCAACTTACTATGCAATTATGACTGAATTTAAGATGCAGGTCAAATGGCATTATCTAGATCATGAAGCCATGGAAACATTTGAAAGGGATGATAAAAAATATTGCACATAACATTTAAAACATCAAAGCTCTACTCCTCATATTTCAAGTTATAGCCAAAGTAATATTTTTAAAAAGTGTGTCAAAGGCATTATTTTGGTCACAAAGTCAAAGGTCATGGTGTTATCTGAAAAGGCTAATCATATGAATTGTACAAGTAAAATCTATAAAATCTTCACTCTCTATTGTCAAAAGTTTATCTAGGTCATGAGGTCAAAGTTTGTGGTACCATCTGAAATCGCTGATCATTGCAATTGCACATATCAAATATCAAAGTTCTAGCCAAGATGAATATCTTAAAAAGTGGGTCAAAGGCATTATTTTGGTCACAAATTCAAAGGTCATGGTACCATCTGAAAGGGCTGACCAAAACAATTGTACAATTCAAATATCAAAGCTCTGCTCCTTATATTTCAAAAAATATAGCCAATGATATTTATTTCAAAAAGCAAGTCTAGTTATAGTATCATCTAGGTCATAAGGTCAAAGGTCATGGTATCATCTGAAAGGGTTGACCATAACAATAGCACACATTAAATATCAATGCTTTGCTCTTTATGTTTAAAAAAAGTTGTAACCATGGTTAATTTTTTGGAAGTAGATAGAGCGGCCTGTGTATCAAATTTTCTAGTTCAGTTTTAAAAGCTGTAAATCAGTAGAATATAATGATATTAAAAGTATTTTTTATTCATAAATATCACCATTTCTCTGTATTTCGGGGTCTAAAATGTGAAATAAGGTTTCCTTGAACTCTTCTTCTGGTAAGATAAAAATTCAATTTGAACTGTCCTCGTTTTCTAATGACCTACATTTTGAACACATTCGGAAATCTTTAGGCGCATGCTCAACCCGTTTAACAAAAACAATCATGTCGGAAAGTACCAGACGGATAGACAACAGTCAAGCAAAAAGACAGATATACAAAATGACCAATAACTTGCCCCCATACTTATACTCCAGTGATGGGAAGGTCTAGAAAGTTTGTATTACCTTCTTCTACATATTGTGACATAGGTGGTGGTTTATTTTCTTCTATAAAATCTTCTATTGTATCAGTGGCATTATCCTATAACATAAAATCACTTGTCAATAGTGTACATGGCTTCTATGAAACCTGCATTGTATCAGTGGCATTATCCTATAACAGATAACATAACATGTCAATAGTGTACATGGCTTCTATGAAATCTACATTGTATCAGTGGTATTATCCTATAACATAAAATAACTTGTCAATAGTGTACAGGCTTCTATAAAATCTACATTGTACCAGTGTAATTATCCTGTTACAGATAAAGTAACTTGTCATTAGTATACAACATTTTTCTTGAATCATCTATTGTTAGTGGCATTATCCTGTAACGGATAAAGTAACTCGTTAATAGTGTTCATAAAGTTGGAAAGGCTCGGATATAGTAACAAATATTACATGAAAAGATAATGTTGTAATTTATTCATGACAAAAAAGTGACACATCTTCTATCTAACTTTTAACATGTAAAAATGTATTACCTATGTCTTATTCTTTATATTGTCTACATTCATTCACTCAGTCAGTCTCTCTCTCTCTCTCCCTACCCCCAACCCCCTCTCTCTCTCTCTCTCTCCCTCCCTACCCCCAACACCCCTCCCCCCTCTCTCTCTCTCTCCAATACAAAATTTGTTTACTCACCACAGTTGATTTTAAGCAGTGAATCTTTTCCAAAGGTGTCTTAAGTCCATCTAAATTTGCCAACTCTTCAACCTGAGACAAACAAATAGTCATCTAAATATTTTGTCATAGTTAATGTATATCATATGGTGAGTTATTTTTGTTCGAATAAATTTTAGAGCTTTTTGGAACACAGTATTCTAAAAAGTTTGGGCATATGATAACCTGTCAATTACTGTTACAATGAAATAGATTAGCCCTTGGGTGTTTATTAATAGAAATGAATTCTTAAATACCAGGGCTCACATAAGAGGGCAACATGGGTGACAAAGTCGCCCTGCATCACTCAAAGTCACTCTATGTTTGCCACAAAGCGAAGTTCATGTCGCTCTCCCAATGTCTTGACTTTTATTTACAATTGTAGTAGCAAGTGATTAACATGTGATCAAATTCAAGTGAAGTTTACCTGTGGATTAAAACTTGTTGTGTACTACACTTAGCCGACCTGGATAATTATCACTTGGCGGTAATTATAAATATCGCTTTAATTCAACCCTCTGATCACTTGGTGCTTATATAATCGATGATAAGGCCTAAACAACAAATAAATCTTGAAAATATTTAGTGCTGTAAATAAATGCAACAATGTAATTTAATGCAAGTGTCACATTTTGTGAAGTTATAAACTTGGTGTAAATTCTATCAAAGCAGAACATTTACTGGGCTATAGCTATTTTTTTTCACTGATATATTTCACACACACCCCCCCCCCCCAAAAAATGTAAAAATCAAAGTACTGAAAGTACTGAAATGGGTTGTTATTTTGGCAAAATAGCCATGGCAATCAAACTACTTCTATCTAACTTAAATTAAATGAAAATAAATCAAATTAATGTAGATCTAAAATAAAAATTAAATTTCCTGCCTCTAAATAAATTCAAAATTAACATTCTACAATTTATTTTTTGTATCTTCCGCTCGAGGCCGAACTTTCTGCTCCGATTTTAAGTGATTTTTTTTTTTGTGCCTGATTTTACCCCAAAACATTACTTAAAATTGGGGCAGAAAGTTCGGCTTTCTTCCACACCAACTTTAAGTATTGTCTAACGTGCATAAACACTCATTTCAAAATAAAACGTGAGCATTTGTGAAACCTACTTGAAATTAAACCAAACATGACACTGGGAACAGGTAAAATAAATATTTTCATCGCAAAAAATGACTGTGATTTAAAACCAATTTTATGGCTTATAATATTGAAAGTAAGCAATCCTATTTACCGTGGTACATGAACATATACTCTACTCTATCTAGACTAAATAAACAATCAAACAACGTTCTCTACCTTGTATTAATTAATATGAATAACTGTACAGGGGTGAAAAAGACAGCTTACCCAATCATGAATGTAATTTTTTATCAACATAAGTTGGACCTAAAGTCACAATGTAGCAAAACGATCTATCACCATTTTCACTTATAGACATCAACGCTTTTGGTGATGGATAAAACTTTGTTTTTTGTTGAAGACATCATTTCTGTTTGAAATCCATTATGAACAGACCATATATATATATATATATATATATATATATATATATATATATATATATATATATATATATATATATATATATATAATATATATATATATATATAATGCTTAAAAATGATTTACGGTACTTCATCTCCCTTGGCTTAAAGTCTCACTACTTATGAGAAAAGTCTCCCTCCAACAGCTGGAGGGAGATGTGAAGTCTCCCTACTTATGTGAGAAGTCTCCCTCCAACAGTTGGAGGGAGATGTGAAGTCTCCCTCTTTCTTAGACTCAGTGTGAGGCCTGAAATACATGCACTTACATCCAATTCTGTCTTTGATACAAGGTTATTTACTACAAATCACAAATGCTTGCTTTAACACCTACAGATTTAAACTTGCAATCTAAAGCCTGACTTAAACACTGGTGTGACTGCAGCTACTGCAGTAGGCAGATCAAGACCTGGTTTTACAAACTCATTTTTAGGTTTTTTAGTTGTTGTAATACTTTTTACAACACTATTAATAATAAAATGTACACTACTATTCAACATCAATAACAACAAACAATCTTGAATCGACAATGAATTCTGAACCAACTTACTGCCTTAGGAAGAGGACAGGATAACTTAGGACTGACGCCAAGCTCCTCTGGTGTTATATCCTGAAGTTGTATGCATTTTTCATATAAAAGTCGGTCCTCTCTACTAAATTTCTCAATTAGAACAGGGAATACTTTCTGGTGGACTGCTGCCATAATGTAACTGTCAAAGTGTGAATATATTAAGATATAAATAATCATTTCATAAATAATTTTGCAATCAAATTTACAAGTTATGATTCAAATACTGAAATCATTTAGGAAACATTTTCTTAATTCATGGGAGAGGATGTCAAAGGATCTGTATTGGAGTAACATTAAAAACAAAAACCTACAGAATTTAGCTGGAATTTGATTTAGTGAAAGTCGGGATGCTAAATGCCAAAACAGATTTTGAATGGCCTTGTAGTTTATGATAAGAAATTTTAATTGTACGAAAGTTTACATACACCTGACACCCAAATTTTGACAGATAAAAGTACTTACCTTTTTTATCTTTAGTTATCTCTTACCTTTCAATACTAGTTCCAAGCACGTCTTTGAATTTGGGGTCTGACCACAAGGTATGTTTTGAACACTTGTGACAAGTCTAAAAATGATAAAGAAACACTCCTTTATAAATTTTGTTGTACAAAATTTAGTTATTGCAACATTTTTGGGTTAAGTAAAATGTTATTTCATTACTTAAGATTTAATTTCTACTCCTCCAATGATGACAACACACTTTCCAAATGGTCTCATCAGCTGAGTGAACTTCCATCTTATCTACAAAATCCAGGTTCTAGATTTTCTTTAGTGATGAAGAAACTGACATTAAGTAGAATTCAAGTACTGTGACAATTATCACTCAATTAAAGCACTTTTCTGATACATTTTTGTTTTTAAACACTCTTCAAGGACTAACTCTATACTTAAAACACTTTTCAAATTCTGTACAAACCATATATGATATAGACCTATAATAAATATCTCTCTCAGTGGCTGTATACACTATGTTGCATCTGGAAACTAAAGTCAGATAAAGGTGATACACGTGGATCCGTCAGTTTTTCATTTCTGTGTAAAATATACTAACAGTTTCTGTTCAATCAACTTTTCCTGTTCATTAAACAACATGGGATATGTTGTTCATTCATAGAGAGAGCAGAAACAATAAAGAAAGACTTTAAACAGTCAATACCTCCACAGCTTCTAAGCTGAGGTTTTGTAACCTCTGTTTTGTTTCCTCCAGGTAATCCTTCAAAACCATGTAACTTGTGTTAAACTGTCTAAGACTGTTATCCAACTGCTTTATCACCTAAAAAATAACAACATTGTGTTTTTAATGAAATCAATTTTAATCAAGTCCACTGATATTTTTATTAATGCTAGATTCACATATTCTATTACATCCATTTTGTTTATTATTTGAATATGTGATCTAAGAACAGACAATATTAAAGAAGTAGAAAGAGAGGTATTCGTAATCAAGTATTCTTTAATCAGTTTCAGTGGACATAACATTACAAATAGACTGGTTGTGATGGATGTAGTCTTAAAAATAAGCAGGATACCTTTCCTACATTAATAGAAGTATTCTTAAAGAAAAACAAGTACTTTTTCTGTATTAGCATTATGTACATCAATGATAATAAGCTCATTCTTTTTGAGGAAGATGCAGTAGGTATGGCATGTTTATTACCACTATTATTATTTTGCAATGTATCTATGGCTTAAGGCATATGCTTGTCCAATTAATTCCACCTCTTGTCAATGCAGGTTCAAGCCTGCTCCAACTTAAGCTGATTTTGTGAGAAAGTCTGTCAGCTGACTTTTGGAAGGCTGGTGGTCTCCTTCCAGGTACATTGTAACTGGTTTCTCTCCTCCGCCATTAAAAATTTGATGCCACCATATAACTGCAGTCACTGTTGAGTGCAACATAAAACACCATATAAAAAAAAAAACCATGGCTAATTACATCTAAACAACTTACAACAAATTGTTTCAGGGGATACTTACCCTATGGTATTCAGCATATGATGAAAGAAACTTTTGGCATCTGAAATAAAAATTAAAAAAAAACAACATTAAAATTTCTTGAAGATAAAGAAAAGTGTGGGTTAAAAAAAGTAATACTGAAACATCTGATAGATTATGCACCAAAATAGAGAACTGTACCTATCAGCTCTCCCTCAACTTCTACCACAAACAATAATTGACAAAAAATATTGTAATTCACAGGACCTGGGGGTGTTTTATTATAAAATTTTGGACAAGAAATATTGTCAGAATTTGTAAGAAAGCAAAATCCAGTTATTTTGTAAAATGTAAAAATATTTTAAAAGCTCTGACTATGATTATAATGATATGATTTATTCTTCAAATATCGCGAAAAATTTATGACTAAATGTGTCAGACAAAATGTCCAACGGGGACGCATTGTTGACAAGTTGAATTTTTTTAACCTATCACTTCTGAAGAACCGAAAACTGCTCGCTTAGACCTCTCATTTTTGTAGTGCCCAAAATCGCCTGCTAATATTCTGATGCTGTATTACTGTAGCGTCCAAAACTGCCCGATTATACTTTCATTTTCTGAGAACGAAAGTCTTGCAGTATAGAAGACTACAACGTGATATTCTGTTATGAAAAACATGGCTGATTACAATGAAAATCCGTGTCAATTAAGAGGAAACATTTGAAGTGATTGGATGTTCTTGCTCACTGACACTTTGCCATAATGGTCGCGCGGTACATGAAGGAGTATTTCAGGGGATTTTTTTACGTAGATATGGATGCAGAAAATGACTTTAAACTTGATGTTGATCAGCATGATCAGTGTTTCACTATTTACTGACTTTGAACAAAATGATAGTAATGAAGTATTGAAGTAGGCTAGTCTTACGAATTCTGTTTTAAAATTGCGATCCTGGGTTGTGAATTAATCTGATAGAAAACTTGTTTTTTCACGAATATTTCAGCAAAGCAGGGCTTTTCACAAATATTTCGGCAAAGCAGAGCGGATTATTCCGCCACGTTTAAAGATAAAGAACGGTAGTCTATTGATTCAGAGTTTAATGGAACAATCAAATTTACAAATGATTCTGCCAAAAGTGATATTAAAACACACAATAAAAATGATCATGAAACTATGTCAGCTGCATAAGATGAAATGTGGAAAATATTTAGAATAAAAACAGTAAATAAAACAGTAGATCAATATTTTTGTTTCCAATTCCAATTGATAGATCTACCTGTATCAGTTTTTTCTTCAAAACTAGTTAAAATAAAATGTTAACTGTTGATTATTTCTTTGTCTTTATACACATCAATTGCACTGTAAATATAGTTTCTAAAAAAACAGGGATTTATATAACAGGGATATATTAAGTGTAACTGTTGATTTATATAACAGGGATATATTAAGTGTAACTGTTGATTTATATAACAGCGATATATTAAGTGTAACTGTTGATTTATATAACAGGGATATATTAAGTGTAACTGTTGATTTATATAACAGCGATATATTAAGTGTAACTGTTGATTTATATAACAGCGATATATTAAGTGTAACTGTTGATTTATATAACAGGGATATATTAAGTGTAACTGTTGATTTATATAACAGCGATATATTAAGTGTAACTGTTGATTTATATAACAGGGATATATTAAGTGTAACTGTTGATTTATATAACAGCGATATATTAAGTGTAACTGTTGTTTTATATAACAGTGTATATTAAGTGTAACTGTTAATTTATATATTGCTGATGTTGCAGTAGTGAAGGGAACCTTAAAAATGCGTCCAATCAATGCCATTTGTGTTTTAATGTTACTAACAGTTAGGCCCCCACTGAGTGTATAAGCGTAAACTTAAATTGCGTCTGATCAGCTTCTCCTGTGTGTAAATCCCCGGCAAGTATCTAAATGTAATCATCAAAGTGTTTTTTAAGATGCAGATATAGTTTTGGGTACAGACGTTTTGATACATAGACAGTTTGGTACACAAGTGTGAGCAAGATGAGAGTGAGAATGAGAGAGTGACGAGTGAGATTTTGTTTCAATTGAAGATAGACATATGAAAAATTGAAACATAAAACGGTTGGATCTATAATATTAGTCTTTATCTCAATTTCAAACAAAATTTATGGACATGCTTTTTGGGACTGACAGATTTTCATTTGGACTGACAGATTGTATAAGTTTGTCAGTCAAAATGTCTGACAAGATTTTGAAGTTTTCAACAGCTCTCCATTACTGAATATTTTGCAAACTTTAAACTAACAAATTTACACTAACAAACTTAAAAAAAAACAGGCCTCAGAATTATGTGTGACACCAAGAAGTTTTATGGATATAACTTGTCATCATGTTCTGTTAACTTCAACAGAATGTGGATAAGACAGAATTGAAACTATATCTATCTTAAATAATTTTTACTAGTAACTAGTCAAATAAGGACTCGTTACAGCTGATCAGTTCAGGTCCTGTCTTTATGATCAGGCAGAGGCATTGTGTATACCTGGAGTTACTGCTGTATGTGTTGCATCTTTAATTTATAGAAGTAGCAGGGAACATATCTATAATCTATAAACTGTCAAGATCTGATCTGAAAATGTGTGAATATGCCCAAGACTTGTGTTAGGATTGTATTGATCAAATGGTCCTAAATTTAAGATCAATTAACTTAAGACTTAGAACTAACGACTTCTTGATAAAACGCATCCTGATGACTATAGATGTTAGAAGTTATGTTTAACATAATGCCCCTCATCAACAGACCATAGAGCTAAGATCCCTTATATGCAGATTGACAGAGCATGAATCTCCAAACTTGAGGTAAAATACAGAATTTGTACTCACTCATTTAAACTAACCACCGTTGTCATGTATTCTGTCTTTTGACCATTCTGTGTCAAGTTTTTCATTGGCTGAAATTGTATACAAAAATAGTTGGATATTGGTGCATTATTGGTTACCTAGTATTACCATAGTATGCAGCTTTATAGAATGATGAAATTTGAAAGAAATTCAATCTTACTCAATATCGGACCGCACATGGAAATATCTTTAAATCTCTGGATTTGATTCTCATATATTAATGACTGATTTTTGCCTGATCCCAATTTATAGCCTGGAGAAGAATTGAGGATGAATGGATGGCAGATGGTCATACCCTCAAACTAGAACAAATCCAATCCTTTATAGCCATGATTAAAAAGGTGAGGGTGTATAAAAACAGAAAGATACACAAGAATGTCATTCCCTGACTTTACTTCTACAATTCTTTAAGCATGCTTATTTTAGCACTATTCAAGTTACCAACTCAAACACAATTAAAAGGTGACAACTTTACAATAATTCATATTCCTAAAAAAACTGAAGCGATTGATCTTGATTTATTCTTTTATTTTTATTTGAGACAGACTTTTAACAAATACTACATCCTGTTTCAGATACTGTACTATTTTCAAGTTTGCACTGATAATAAATTGACCATATTCTAGGTAGCCTTTACAATTAAGATGTAAATATTTAGGTACTCATGAAAGCAAAAAAAAGAAAAACAAATGCCAAGTTCATGGTGATTTAGCATCAGCCACCAAGAAACCGATTACTAGTTGCTTTCAATATCAATAAATGTTATATCTATATATGTAGGGCAGAAATGCTATTATGCATTATTGACATAAAATATTACAAATTTCAATCACCACAAATGAAGAGTCCAATGGAGCTTCTAGAACCAAAATCTTGTACGGCTTGAAATCCTAAAATAAAAAAAATAAAAATCAACAATATTGATATTTTGTATACCTGGAAATTTTCACCTCTTTACGGCAGAAAACATATTATTCACTCCACTTAATATATCGCTGTTATATAAATCACCATTAATTTAATTATTTCTTTTGATAATTTCACTTTCATTTTAATTTCACCTAAAATGACGAATATTATACGACAGATATGACGACTAGATATACAGTACATGCAATATTAATTGGATTGGCTTAAGTACATAGCAAAAGTCCAAATTTGTGACATATCACAACAGCCAGTAATTACTCTGTTTAAAAAGAATGATGAACAATGGCTATGGATGTCATAATGAACTTATTCTCTACGAAAGACAAATACTATGTTGCTCAGTTAAAAAGTTATAAAAGATGAAAAAGTTGTGGAAAGACAGAGAGACAAGACAGGGAGATCAAAGACAATATGCCTCAAACTTTTATCTCCATGATAACTAATACATGACTTGTACAGATTTCTCGACATAGCTGACACCTAATTATTTCTAGCAATGGTTTTTGTTTGTTTGAATTTTGTTTTACAATTTTGACTCCAGCCTGGCCAGTTTTTAATGCTAGAGGAAAGAACCCAGTTACAATGTACCCAGGAAGAGACCACTGACCTTCCACAGGCAAACTGGCAAACTTTCTCACAAAATTAGGTTAGGTTTCAGCAGGACTCCAGCCCGCACTGACCAGAGGTGAAAGACTTCATGGTTTAAAGCCCGGTGCTCTAACCACAAAGTCATAGGGGCCCTTCAAGCAAGTAACATGAGCAACAATAAATAATATCATACATGTTTTTACCAAATGTAGAGGTCAAGAACCTACATCAATTTTATGAATACAAAAAGTTAGTTTTATTGTTGTTTTACACCCTAAGAACATTTCACTTGTGGAAACATCATCACCTTTGGGTGAGTACCACAAATTTTGACCTGTGCTAGGGACAGATGACAATGCAGTGAGGTTTTTTAATGTGCCACCTCTCTTGAGATATGGGTCATTGTTTTTAGTTTCACTTGAAAGACTAATGACTTTCACAATATATGCCAAGTGCTTGACTCATTTACCACTAAAGACACATTTGAACAAGTCAAAGTCATTGATTTACAGAAGAATGCATTGTTTTTCAGGGTTTGTCAAGTTATAGAAATCCCATCCTATTTCATAGTCCTAAGTTTGATTTGTTTCCAGGATCATACTAGAGATTTTCCGATTGTAGATCAAATGCTTTTACGTTACACCAATGCAAGTGGTCAATTCTAAAGAAATTTTTAGGTGATAATACCGGGGATTTACTCTCAATCTTCATATTTCCATATGGTGGGCTACAAAAAATAGAAAAACAAACTAGTCTAAAATCATTACTATAATAGTGTTATTCTGTACTTAACTATATCAACACTGCTCACAGATGTCATACCTTATTATAACCAAGTTCTTCATTCAGGATTTTTATGACATGTTCTTCTTTGAAACCTGTACAAACAATATAAACACAACAATTAATTGTTAGTGTTGTTAAAACTTATAGAATTTGACCAATTGTCATTTTGGATGCAAATATTATCAGGCCAATATAAACCATAACACTTTATAAACAAATAATCCACAATTATGTTTCTGTTTTCAGAGTAAAAGAAATTGTCTCAGATAAATCCTGATGGAAGATTTCAAAATGCAGGTGATTTTCTATATAAACATAGTAAATGAGCAAACATTTCAGCTCTCTCTTTGCTAAATTACTCAATTATACATTTCAATTGGCATTTCAGCATTTTTAAGAATTAACATTGTCATGTACTGTTCTGGGCAAAAGAAAATCTCAAAATTAGTTTTATTTGCATAAGAAATCATTAACTGTTCCTAGAGATAAAATTACAAAACAATTTACCACTTTTAGTTTTCATATTGACCTTGTTTTGTTATGTTATAGGTGTGGTGTAATCTGACTTGTATAAAGGTCCCATTCTTATTTATAAAGAAATGTAGCCTATTAGAAGATATATCATGTACAGAAATATTTAGTAAGTAGCTACCTGAATTTTGTCATTCAAAACAGGTGATATTTCATAAAATTTATCTCTCACAAACGGTCACCTTATAAGAAAAATATGTTGAATTTCTCCAAACAAGCATCAATTGACCTTTCGGGAAAGGCCCAACACAGCACCATTTGCTCTAGGCTTTTCCATAATGATTTCACTATTAAATGGTCTGTCAATCATTTGTATGACTATCGAATGAAAACAAAAATATACATTAAAAGCCTGGTGTCAGACATTTGGCAATAAGTGTATTACCCTCAACAGTCCTGAACTCTTTACCATTTTCTTCCAGATGAACCTTCTTATGTTGAGATGAATTATTGGATGTTGACAAGGTAATGTACTCACTATAAAAAGTAGTATTGTAAAGTTAGCATTACATCATATTTAAAAATAGTAACAGTACAAAACATCGTCATATCAGGGCCCATCACCAGAAAACTAAAAGTATGTTTTTAAGTCTAAATATATACTAAGCTTGCTTAGATTTCAAAATTAGCTGATGCTAACTAATATTGTCAAACTTCAGTAATAGGGTTGGAAAGTCTTGTATATATTCATTTCCCATTTATGACTTCCGCCCGAACACCAGATAATCAATGCCCCCTCTGTTTTGCGTACGGCTGAACAATTTAATTTTTATGATTGATCAGCGATATATAAAACTTAAGATATGCTATTTAAACAATTTTATCAATTTCCCCAAAGTTATAACCAATCGATGTCAGAAACTGTATTTAATTCAAGTTTTTCAATACTATTTACTTGAAATTCTCCTTACTGTATCACAGAGGAAAGGGAAAGTCCCGAGAAATTCAGATGTTGTAGACGGATTTTATAATGCGAAATGGAAAAAGCCTGTGCATAAAATTGATTCAGTTTTGGCAGAATAATCCAATTTCCAGCACTTTAAACTACAATCACTCGTTATAAAAGCAATCCTTAGAGAAAGAATACACTTACTTAACACTTTGTCGTCGTGCATCTTCTATTAACTATGTGAATCGGTCTTTGATACGTTGGATGCTTCGGAGGAGGCAACTTTAAACATGGCGGCCGAAATAGCATCTGCAGAAGTTTCATTGCTACGGAAGGTAACCCGTACTGACAGAATTGTCATGGACAAAATCGGCATAACAGGATTTACGCAAACTCGTTTCCACGAGCATGTGTAGCTTGAACAGATGTAACTTTGGTATGATTTTGAAGAAGAAGGTTCAGGTTATTAATAACCGAATGATACACATCCGTATCAATATTTATATTCACTATTTTTATGAATTTTTATAAAAATGTCATGTTACTTTTTGCTTAGTTACTGCCCACAAGTAGTTTTTCTCCCAATCTCTCAGAGGTCATGTGCAAAGACTTTCCAGCCCTATTCTTATATGCGTGTCCTGTTTGACCAATGAATATGTGACTTACAAGATCCTGAAAGTTTAACTACCGTATTTTACGGCCTATAGGTCGATATTTTTTTCTCTAAAGTTGTGACCTCGACCTATTCACCGCATCGACTTATCTTAAAAAAAATAGTGAAATATTTAACTTGTATCTGCAATTCCTCATTCTAACATCGTAATTCAAAAATTTCCACAGGATAATCTAGGGGCTACTCCAAATCCAATTTACACTTCTATTAAATGTGATTTGTGCGTTTGCACATAATCAAGTTAATTATCTTTCGATATATTAAATGTGACCTCGTGTGTGCGTAATGCACTGTGTTCTCTAAATAATCATTTTGTGACAATATGATTATCTTTCAAGTTACATATATCATTGGGATTCAAGACTGTGTCAGAAACTGCGTAATAAAAATACATTGTTTACATATATATTCAATGAAAACCGGACCAGTTTATACTTTTGAATGATCAGATAAGCCAGCAAACAAAAAGCCAAGAACCAGTTCTTGAACAAAATCTCGGCACACTCCGATCTGTGAAGTTGAAGTCTTCATTCAGAAACTTTGAAAGACAAAATACTACAAGCTGGTGTTCATGTGGAATGTGATAAGGATCACGCAGCAGTCTTTGAAGTTGGGAAAGTTTTGGAAAAAGTGTGTTACGTAAATTAATCTGACACTGTGATTACATGGCAAATTTTGAGTATTTAATTGTTTGACAATTGCAGCAGCATAATATGTTTATGGTCAAGTACCCGGAAATAAGCCGACCGGTTATAAGACAAGAGTCTCGTGTTGCAGATTGAGGAAAAAAATATTTCGCTTGTGATCATGTGACACCAAAACAGAACATAAATGAATTTGAAAATGATGAATTTTTGACAGGTAACAAATTTGATATTATGGACTATGCTTGTATACAAAAATCAGTACACATAAACGACAATCTAGTTTAATATAAGTGATGTTAAATACTTCGATGATGATAAAATGCATAGTTACTATATGTTTGAAATACATAGATTTTTTCCCTATTTCAACATTCTGTTTCATTTCTATTTTTGGAGTATCTCTGAAAAATGCTACATGTTTTAATCACTCTTTTAATAATTTAAGTTTCTAACACTCAATTGCAGAGGACTTAATAGCATAGAAAAAAGACGGGATGTTCTAAATTACTTGTCAGAAGACCTTCACGATCCGTAAAATAGGATAATGATGGGAATCTCCTCTCTCGATTCACCAGACTTTTATCACAAACTCTTTGATAGCCATGGAGACTTCATAATTTTAGGTGGTGATTCCCATGCTTGATTACAGTAAATATTAAATTAGTAGGTTACCTCGTGTTCGGACCCAGAAAATAAAAAAGCCAGATTAGACTTCTTCCTTGGCAGTACATCTATTAGCCCCTGGCTATAGAACTGATCATTCAGTATTCTATTATCAAATTTTAAAAAAGCCAAAGGATTTTGGAAATTTAATAATTCTTTATTAAAAGACACAGATTATATTGAAGGTGTAAAAAAAAATATTTTTTTTAAACATAAACGATGCAGAGAAAAGATACTACAGGAGAAAATATCAGAATTAGAAAGTTCAACATTAAATATTGATCATGAATTTTTAAAGAACATGTAAAAGGATTATTTGTAAGATGTTCTTCAGATATTGGTAATTTTTTGGTTAAGATCCATTCACGTGTTTAAAATCTGTATTATCTTGTATCATACACGTCTTGTCTATGATGTATTGCATTTCTGCCGTCACTTCAGTTCTTCAACATCGACAAAGGTATTCATATTGCTGTGTAAAACATATAATCTTGAATGGTCTGATAGACCATTCAATGTACCTTGGAATCTTGGATTAGCACTATCTGGGTGGGTGCCGAATGACACATATTAATTCTTTTATATAAAATCACTAAAACTAACATGGTTCAGAAGACTTATAAATGAAACAAGTGATACATTAAAATCTATATTTAATTCCATATGTAAATGTGATTTCACCCTCCTATGTCAATTGGGACCAGATTATTCAAAACAACAATAAATTTTGGAAGGAGTTCTTAGTAGATTTGCATGAATTCAATATTATAACTTCAAAAAAAATTTCCTTTGAATGTACCCACAAAATTCCACTTTGGTATAATCCTAAAATAAGCATAGATGGAAAATCAATTATCCTTAAACCCCTATTTAGAAAAGGGTTCCACATCATATCAGATCTCTTCAAAGAGAATGGACGATTTATACCATATGAAGAATTAAAGCGAAACTACAATATAAATCTACCATTTACCTCTTTCTTAGGATTAAAGAAATCTATATTAAAGACATACTTTGAACACACTGAATGTCCTCACAAACCAGACTTTGTTAGCATTATTCTTAAGAATATGCAAGGATCAAAATACATTTATGATTTATTCTTGGAGTGTACAAAAGATCCTAAACTAAAATGGTTTCAGTATAGAATATTGTATAGAATTTTGAATCTTTTTGATTGCAAGATAAAAACAAACGGAGTTTGTAGTCTATGCCAATCCAATACAGAAACAATAGAACATTTATTTGTCCAAAAAATCGGCCATCACACCTGAACCTCGACCTATGAAACAAAACGAATTCACCCCATGAAAGTTGTGTGTATGTGTGAATATATCTTATATGTTGTATTTTGATCATTGGGATTCAAGACTGTGTCAGAAACTGCCTACACCGGACAGTTTATACTTTTGAATGATTCCCTTATCTAGGCCATAAAAATTGACACTGAACTTGAGGTAATGGCTATTTAATATTGTACCGTAAAAAAGAATGTATCGAACTTCGACCTACCTAATACTTTTTCGGCCATTCGACCACTATAACACATATAAACATATAAAAATAAACATATGAAAATTATATAATATTGTAAAACTATTCATTGATTTACTATATTACATGTATTTCAATATCACTTACAATCCACACCAGATTTTTATTTTTTGTAATAACTAATGTTCATGTATAAATGTCATAAAAGTCTGATGACAGCTGATCTTGATTTAATTACATTCAAAATAAATAAACACAAATAACACTAAATCATATTATCTAAATTTCAATGTGTAAATGAGTTCTCAGCTTTTCTGTATGGACCCTTAAAATTTCAGACTGTGAGACTCATAAGTCTTTGAATGTGCCATGTATGTGCCAGAAAACCTCTGACCAATCTGTATAATCCAGTAATGATTTATAAAACTTAGTTGGGCAAACAAATCAGACTATCTTTTAATATAATCAATGTCTACTTACTCTTCTTGTACATGAATGAACTCCATAAAAACAAATTTTTTTTTTTAATTTTAACTTACTTTTTAAAATATGGTGATGGTTTCAAAATGTGGGTTTCTGAAAAGAAACAAAAGAACATTTAAAGGAAGTGATATTATTGAAAATAAAACACTGGTAAAAAAGCACAAGCTGTCCTTAGCCATCTGCAATTGATAATTCCTTAAAGAATGACTTAGGTTAGAAAGGATATAATACTGCCTCTACATGTCAACTGCCAGGGGCCTTAATCTATAATCCATCCCAGATCATTAAATCTGTTACAAAATTAACACTTTGTGAAACACAAATTCCCCCTGTCCCAATCCAATACATAATTTTTATGCTAGCAAATAATATGTATACAGTAAAACCTGTATATAGGGGACTTTATGTGCAGGTGACCCGTATACATAGGTTTAATTTAGTCGAACTTGAAGTATGCAGTCACGGTACTTCAAAACTAGCCTTTATAGACAGGCAATCCTTATATAGAGGTGGCTGCTACAAATGGTTTTAATGTACTTTAAATATTGCAATGTCCTACATTTTGACCCCACCCCCAGTTGTGTTGAATCTAGAGCAACATAGCATGGCACTGCGCCATGCCCTTATTTAGTAACGCCATGCCCTTTTTTTTAGTGCCATGATCTTTTTCATGATGTCAATCCCCCAAAAAATCAATTCATCAGCAAAATTGCTTGTGAAACCCCTATTCCTATTGTTCACTTTTTAATCTGTTAATAGCCCCAATTGGCCATGTCAAGACTATGTATATTTCACCGTTGATAAGTTTAAATAGCCTCAGGTAATTACCTGAGATAGGACAGTCAAACAACTCATAGGTGATTGGGATTATAGGCAAACTCGCTGAATTTCCGCTATTTTCAAATGGCTAGAAAATTGAATGTATGTTTGAAAAAATATATGTACAAGCTAATAAAACGATGTTTTATTTCAAAATATCCCATTAAAGAAGGTTATGTGCTACTTGAATTCATCATTTGAAGCAGGCTCTAGTTCACGTGTGGGAAAATACCTTGTGTCCACGAACACATTGATTTTAAACCGATTCACGCAAACTGCTTGTAGTTGCCTGTTGTACAAAGTACTAATTTACATGTACATATGACGGAATTCACCAAGGAATTTTTAATAATCACTGTGAAAATACTGTGAATGGGAATAAACCGCCAAGACTTCTGCCAAATCCAAAGGCAAATTTGTTCTTTGACTTTATCGACTTCGTGTCACACGACTTTCGGAATTCTCGTGACTTTTCCTTTCCTATGTGATACAGTGAGGAAAAATTCAAATAGACCTAAATCTAACAGATTTGTTTAATTTATTTAGATAATTTAAGCATGACAATCGATTACCTATTTAGGAAATAATTTTTGTCATTTTGTATCAAATATTTAACTTGAGACATTTACTAGCTTGTTTTAATTAATCAATACACTAATTTCACAAATATGTTTTTTAGATTCCTATATAATATATATATTTATCTTTTGTTTTTTTTAAACATTTTTAAAGAAAAGTATTTAAAGTTTGTTAATGAAGCCCTGAGAATATGCACACGTTCTAGTGCAGGTGCCTTCAAAACCAATTTACGTGTTTAAAGTGCCCTTTCAAACTGAAATTGTGTGCCCTTTTACACTGATTTTCTGTGCCCTTTTCAGATCCTAGATTCAATACTATACAGGGGCATGTGATGTCAGCAAAACTTAGATGAACTTACAGTCCAAGTTATGTTACTGTTTCACAATCCAAACTTACAGTCCAAGTTTTGTTACTGTTTCACAATCCAAACTTACAGTCCAAGTTTTGTTACTGTATCACAATTCAAACTTGAAATATTGCACTACATATGTAAGCAGGATGGAATTACAGACAGACAAACAGACGATCAAAAAACTAGATGCCCCAGTGGACCTTTCAGGCCGGGTTGTGGTGCAACGATATACCCTGGGACAGTTAATTATGATATATTTGGCATGGTTCGGTTCACGATTCATTTCTATCTGTTCACAATACGCCAACAGTACATTCCAGAGTTTGCCTTATTCTGGATTCACTATCTGGTTTCAGTTTTGAAACTTTAAGATTGACTCAAAACAAAAATGGCTGCCGCTCTCAAGCATGGTCCTCCTTCGATGTTTAAGTCGGTAATTTGAAAGCATTATTGCTTTAGAGAAAGACGGTGAAATGTTACAGATAAATTTGCTGTTTGCCTGTACCTCTGTTACGTTGAATTGACATTAAAACAGGCAACACAACGAACATATCCACTCACCTAAAACCGCATCACATATTGACATAGCTGTAGCCAAAGGCCTAACTTGGTAGCTGCCTGCGTTCAAAAGGGGAAACAGGTCCCAGTGCACGCTCTCACGGGTGCCATAGCTCAAGGTGCAGGGCAAATAAGTTTACAGAGGGCCTTTAAAACTTAAATGCAAATAAATTCCCCCCATTCAAAAGCAATATCAATATCAAGATCAATTACCAATTTTTTGGTGCTTGATATGAGACTAATTTCTCAAGTATAATCAATCGCATTTCGTGCAAAAATAAATAAGTGTTGTACAGATGTGTATTGCATATTCTTGTTTTGTTTCCCGGGCCATGTTTTCCTTTTAAGGATTAATAAATTTTACCAATGGCAAAATTTGTTTTTTTTTAATTTCTGTTTGAATTTCAGAATAGTCTGGTAAAATATACGGTATTGGGAGCCTAACGTCATGATACATACCGTTGTAAATAGAAGTATATTGTTGCACCCCTAGGCCTGGGGCATAAAAATTGATTTTGAATTTAATCAGCTTTCTTCAAGTAAAATGTATCATTTGTATACAGCATGCATGTTTCAACTGCCTTCATATCTGAATCAGTGCTTGCAGATCACCATAGAAAACATGAAGGATCAAGATCAAAGAATACTATATATATATATATATATATATATATATATATATATATATATATATATATATATATATATATATATATATATATATATATATATATATATATATATATATATATTTATATGTATGTATGTATGTGTGTATGTCCATCCGTATGTGTGTGCACGCATACATGCATGTGATTCATGTTATTTAGAAGAAACAACATTCTGTTATAAAAGTCTATTTTTTAAACTTTTATAAAACAAACTTAAAGCTTGCTCGATAAAAAAATCCATCATGTCAGACAGCATGGAAGTTAGCAAGTATATATACTGTAGAAATACTGTGCAACAAATGATATGCAACAATACTCAAGGGTAAGAATAAATCCTGTGAAAACAGCATAAACAAGCTTACCAATAAATTTACGTGATATTGCAGTGTCTGCTAATGAGGAAGCTTGTGGTATACAAACAAGATAACAGTTATCCTGGGCCTTTTCATATAAATCTTCATGTGTGGTCTGAAAAAAAGAAAACAGTACACTTGTAAGTTTTAACAGTATATAGATAAATATTGATGATTAGTCTTGTAAAAATTTGTCAAGCATGGGGCCATCCAGGGGAAAATTTGTAAAGACACTCAAAACATTCCATTTCCGTTTGGAGTATATTTACAAATTTCCCCTTGTTAGACCCCATGCTCTAAATCACCATTTCCACTAGTCTGTGGATGTGTGATATTTTAAAAAGGTATGGCAGACAAAAAAATATTGAAAATGTTGAGAGGATTTTTAAACAGCTTCAGGATTAATATACAATGTGGGAAAAATACTTTTTTCAGTTGAATGTTACTAGTGCAAGATCTATTGATGGACTCTTCTCTTTGCATGTAAATGAACAAGATTTATCCAGATATTTTTAACACATCGTCGGACTTTAAACATTAAATGAAACATGTTACAAAAATTACGGTTAATAATTCCACTACAACATTGTAAACGCTCATCTTTCTATCATATTGTAAAACACAAGCCAGGAGGGAAGTGACATCACCAACTCAACATAAATACTACTACTGTCTGACAACTCTTGCATCACAATTATGACACTCAGGTTGAGTTTTTAAAATGGGCTAAGTTCACTTTTTGTTTCATATTTTCCACCAAAACTTATCAAATTCTATTACATCTCAAGGAACCTATTGTGATAAATATTTTCAAAGTAATTCTATCAGTTGAACTGAAGATCTTTGGTAAAAACCTTGATTTTCATCCGATAATAGGTCCCATACCAGTACAGTAGATATGTAAACCAGCCTGTGTCCAGGTAAGAACTTACATAAAATCTCAAGATAAGTTTCATATCATCTCAAAGAGGCAGTGAACAGAAATGCTAGGGCATATAAAATTCTCCTATTTTACCCAGCGTTTCCACAGAAATTATAGTCTCAGGGTTTCCACTAGGAGCCGAGAGTCAATGGGTGTTATTGCATTCAAATAACCAGAAAAATACAGAGGGGTGGCTTTTTATCATATCCTAATAACCGATGATTGATATTGCAACAAAATGGGAATCTTGTATCCTAATGACCAATATAGTGACTATTCCAGTAAAATATAGAAAAGGGATAAATTTTAATTAATCCTAATGACAGATAAGTCATTACAATTAATAACGAAATATCATATTCTACTGACCAACGGTTGACACTGGGGCAGTAAATTTGATTCAAATTTGGAGGAGTGGTGACAATTAACTAACAATAGGCCTAGGGGCCTAATGGCCGACAGTTGACATAGGAACAATATTGACAACTTTGCTGACATATTTTTTTTATTTTATTAATTTATTTTTTTGTACATTGTTTACAATGTATATTATATGCTAATATATAACTGTTTGAATAATATATCAAAATGATGAAAGTAATGCCTCAGAATAAAATGAATTGTTTGATAAGGCAGTAATGTGATCTAGATCTAAGGACCGAAGATTGATATAGGGCAATTAATAATTAAGGAAGAATAGTAAGCTATCCTAATTGTAATCCAATTCTCAATTCAATGCATTTTATCCTCACCTTGTACAAAACAATATAGAGAAAATACAAAACAATCGTTATAATAAATATATATATATAGATCTAGCATAAAAAGTGTACATTATAGATGCAGGCAGGCCTATAGGCCTATGTCGGGCATGCCCTTACATCATCAAATATAAGAGTCGTTGCATTACTTTGTAAACTACATTGCTGGATAGATCAATGTTATTAGAACAACAATATGTAATTTATTATTCAGATAATCCACACAACAAGGGAGAAACGTAAAAAATGAAATACACCTGCACATATAATCTGAGTCATCATATTACTCTGAAAGTTACACACTTGGATACATATTGAAAATGTTATCTTATCCAGATATTCCCAAAACAAAGGACTGATATGCAGAATAAACTAAAATCAGAAACAGAATCAACTAAAACCAGTACCTCTATATATATACATGTATATATATATAGTGTTGAATCTAGAGCAACATAGCATGGCGCCGCGCCATGCCCTTTTTTGGAAACGTCATGCCCTTTTTTCCAGCGCCATGCCCTTTTTCATGATGTCAATCGCCAATAACGCCCCCCCCCAAAACAAAAATCAATTCATTGGCAAAATTGCTTGTGAAAACCCGTCCTTATTGTTTATTCTTTAATCTGTTAATTGCCCCAACTACCTGTGTCAAGACTGTATATTTCACGGTTGATCAGTTTAAATAGACTCAGGTAATCATCCGAGATAGGGCAGTCAAACGACTCATATGTGATTTGGAATATCGACAAACTCGCTGAATTTCCGCTATTTTCAAACGGCTAGCAAATTGAATGTATACATAAAATGTTTGTAAAAATATATGGACAAACAAATAAAACGATGTTTTATTTCAAAATATCCCATTAATGAAGGTTATGTGCTGCTATGTGGTTGAACTCATCGTTTGAAGCAGGCTCTAGTTCAAGAGTAGGAAAATAGCTTGTGTCAACGGACACGTTGATTTTAAACCGATTCACGCAAATTGCTTGTAGTTGCCTGTCATACGAATTACTAATATATATGTACATATGTAGGAATTCACCAAGGAATATTTAAAGCCATAATCGCTGTGAAAATACTGTAAATGGGAATAAACGCTAAATCTTCTGCCAAATCCAAAAGTAAATTTGTTCTTGGACCTTATCGACTTTGTGTCACACGATTCCCGGAATTCTCGGGACTTTTCCTTTCCTATGTGATACAGTGAGGAAAAAATTCAAATAGGACTAAACTAAATCTAATAAATTTGTTGAATTTATTTAGATAATTTAGGAAATAATTTTTGTCACATATCAAAGTGTAAATTATATATCAAATATTTAACTTGAGACATTTACTTGCTTTCTTTAAGTAATCAATAGACTAATTTCACAACTATTTTTTTTAGATTCCTAGAGATAATTTATATATTATATATCTTGATTGGCAAAAAAAAAATGTCAGTCCAGGGCTAGCCCTTGTGCTCCTTTTTTCATTGAAAAAAAAATCTTAAATAATTCTATTTCTAGAAAAACTATCTTTTGTTTTTTTTAAAACATTGTTTGAGAAAAGTATATGAAAATTTTTAATGGAGCCCTGAGAATATGGACACATTGTAGTGCAGGTGCCTTCAAAACCAATTTACATGTTTAAAGTGCCCTTTCAAACAGAAATTGTGTGCCCTTTCACACTGGTTTTGTGTGCCCTTTTCAGATCCTAGATTCAACACTAATATAAATATATATATATATATTCAACTAACTGTGGCCGGATCGACTACGGTAACTGTGGCTAGATTGACTTGGGGGGGGATTGACCGGGGACAGATAACATGTTTAAAACAGATAACATGTGTAAAACAAGAACGAATTAAAGTAGTTTTTGACTAAAATTTTCAATTTGGTTCGATTATTGCATGAAGTTTCGTCTGTAGGAGTTTAAGTTATGTCATGATTTGATATAGAATTCTCACTAACCGGGAGGTACTCCAACAATGTTAGAGGTTTAAACAGAGAGATACTTTTGACTTGCTCAAGATAAGTTAGATCATATCCCATAATAATGTCATCCTTTGGTTGATCAGTCCCCTTGTATAGACGAGGAGACGGTAAATTCGTAAAGTGTTCCTGCACTGATCAAGTGAGTCTATAGGTATTTATAAGTGTACTATAAGTTGTAAGTGAACAACACTGATTCTTAGTCTTACAAATCAAAACTCTGCAATTATTATGTTTTAGGACCGTTAGAAGCTATCTTAAAAGATTCGGAAACTTTACGCAATTGTAATCTTGTCATGGTATAGCTGTCAAATTACCATTATGAATACTAGTACCTGTAAAGCCCTAAAAAACGGGTTTACATCAAGTTCATCTATATCTGTCATGATCTGTCACAAGGCTTAATACTGAAGCATCCGGGTATTTCTTCACGCGTCTCAAAATTTACTGTAGGCCGAACCCGAACACTTCCAAATGTTTGGGTGAAAAAAGTTCTTACTACTGTAAACATGTTACATTATTGAATTTTAATTTACATTTCTGAATTCGATAGGCTCAATATCTAAGAATAGATCTAAATTAAATTCTCCAAAATTGAATTAAAGAAATTATTTGGAGATACATTTCTAATCGGGCTCTTGATTTTAGATATGCTTTATATTTTAAACAAGATGTTTGACATGGTACAAAATTTTAACTGCACTTTACTTTATATTCTTACCGCGTGTTTTGGGATATTTCACTGAACGATTCTTTTCATTTTTTCATAGATTAATTTACTTAACACATTTTGCACTGTACGGAACAGCATGAGCACAGTACTGTTTATAACCGTTGGATATTCTAACTTTTGAAAAGGGGGGGGGGGTACCAGTATTTCATACCAATTATCATGTCTACTAGTTAATCAACTGTACTTCATTTGTGTGCTATCCTTCACAGTTCTGTTACTAACAGAATGTAACTAATCAGATTTGTAAGAAGAAATGGTGTACATATGTCGGTGTTCTTTCTTATGTCTCTGTGATAACCATTAGAATATCTAACAAAGCAATTTTTTCTTGTTGATTTGACTTAATTTGTCTTTTCTTTTTCAATTCAGGATGAAGACACTTGATCACAGCTAATTTTGAGAAGAGATAATCTTCAACCAGTTATGGCGACCAAACGTCCAGCAGAGGAGGCTAGTGGATCTGGTCCTCCTGCAAAGAAGGCCCTGACCAGATTTGAACCTGTTCAGATTGGCACTGTTGGAAATTTGGTAAACAAAATACTACTTATTAATTTTCAAGGTGAAAGAATTTTCATACACCAGCATTTTCACAGTATTTGTGCAAATTATGTTGCACTTGGACAAAATAATAGTTTAAAATAGTAAACGTTTTATATGTTTTCCAGAAAAAACAATACCTATGCTGGGGCTGAAAATTCCTTAAGTCTGAGGTCCAGGACGTACATATTTTACTTCCGGACCCTGTCGTTTTCTTGCCGTGTGGGTCCAAGGACCTAACAAGTCTGAATCAGTGAATGACTATTTTGTCAATTTCTTACTTACTAAACTTTGTTTCCTTTGTAAAATTCAATCGTCATTTTTTACTATGATTTTGTGGCATTTTTTGGTTTATATAATTTTGTGTTCCCACCTTTGATAATTGTTATACACATGTTTGTTATTTCTAGCTGATCTCATTGAGAACGTTGTTAACACACTTCTGTTTAAAATATGCTAACAAAGTAAATATCTACTATTGACTTTGTACATGTTTAAACATTAGGTTCTGTAACTTTTACCAAGGAGAGGGATCCAGACTGATTATATATATATTTTTAAATGTTTTAAATAATGTTTTTTTTATTGGTTCATTGAAAATAATTCATTATTGAAGTAAGTATGAAGGCCAGGACATGATATCAAATTCTTGTTTTAATGTGAATTTCTGTCACTTGATAATGTACATGTTATTTTTATAGATCATCATCAATGTTCTTTTGCCTCTGAATTTCATAAATCTAATTTATAGCAAATTTATAAATCTGAGACATGTTGCTTTATGGAATATACATGTAACTACAGTCAATTTTCAAATTATCACCACTCAATCCATCACCATTCTTGCAATAACACCACATTTTGTCAAGAATATTTTTCCTGCTATATAAAATTCTCTTTATAATGCCAAGTTCATAATTGCCATCTATCACTCTATTTTTGGAACAAATGTCCATTTTAAAGTGTCAGTTATCACAATATGCTGTCATAGTTGATCATGACCAATGAAGCGGCTAATTTAACCTGGTAAGCCCAGGACCCAGTTGCACAACAGGCTGTTAAATTTGACGTGAAGGTAACCAATGTTAAACCAATGGGCTAAATGTAGGTTAAATTTAACAATGTGTTGTGCAACCTGGTCCAGGGGCCCGTTTTACGAAAGGTCATAAGTCCTAAATCCTAACTTTTAGTCCTAACTACCATAGCTAGGCAGCACTGATTGGTCGGTTCCATGACAATTTGGACTTAGACTTAGGATTTAGGGCTTATGATCTTTCGTAAAATGGGACCCAGGTGATTAAAGAAATTTGAATAAACAAGATAATGTAATTACTTAATATGAACTATTTTCCTGTTTTCTGTTCATTAAAAGTATATCTGTGATACAAAAAAAAACAGTAAGTCTACTTTCCCGAAGATGCAGGAATTCAATTCATAAACCAGACCACAAGATAACAGAAATTGTTGTAAACATGTTATGCTCAAAGAAATGACCGTAACCTGCAGGTTACGATAGTAATTATGAAAACCTAAAAAAATGAAATCCATTGAGAAAGGAAAAGATGTTATGTGATTTGTATTTGTCATAACCAGAATGAGCACTCCCGTGTTATTTTGTGGTTTGTGATATACCGCCATAATTTCTGACAAAAAGTGTCAGTTTATTGAGAATTACTGTACACGTAGGTTATGGCAACATTTTAGTTCAAAGTATGTTAAACAGACTGTCATTTTATATTGTCTTGTAGGAGGAACTGGATATGAAAGTTTTACGATTTCAAAATAAGAAATTAGCTGAAAGAATTGAGCAAAGAAAGCGAGCAGAGGATGAATTGAAAAGGCGCATTGAGCAACTAGAGAATCGTCAGAGAACAGATGATGCTGTGTTAATGATTGTCAATAGATACTGGAATCAGGTATAAATTTTATGAAAGTCTCTTCTTTTCATTAATGTTTTTTGTTTTTTTTCTTGTTTCTTTTACACCCGTCTTTGACAGACATATTATGGCATATCTTTGTTCTGTCCATCCATTCATGCATGTCTGGCCATAACTTTAGTATGCCTTTATGAATCCTAAAATCATTTTACATGTTTGTTTCCATGAAGGTTAGGCACCTTTGGAGTTTGATCATTTTAACTTGGGTCATTACTGATTTATGTGGCTATTTTCTTAAATGACATGACAGGCATATCTTGTGCCGTTGGTGCAGTTGATTTGGGGGGGTGATGATTTATGTCATATTTAGTCATCTTTCAGCATTATTTATTATGGTAGCAATCAACCTCAAATGGTGGAGGTCTACCTGCTTTGTACCACATCACTTCCTACAAGTAAACAGACATTGCCAAATGTTAAATCACCCCGTTGTGTATTTTGACTTCATACTTATTGTACTTGTAGGCATCTTATCAGTGTAGGTGAAATATACAGCTGTTAAATGGCTGGTGTCCATAGCAAAATAAATGTTATTGACGTAATCTTTATTCAGGCCTTTTTATGCCAATTTTTGGAAATTCCCATGTGTGTCTTAACTTGGAATCCTTATGTGAATTTGTGTCAAATTGGGGAAAATAGTTTGCACATTTATAAATATATACATACGTACATAGATATAAATGTGTACAATAATTCTTTTTTCATTATGGTCATGGTCTATTTACCAAATTGGGAATTTTTTTGATCACAGGAAAAAACATGTCTTTTGCATTGGGAATGGGGCTTGAATATCAGGCCTGTGTCAACTACAGAAAAAAGGCCTATGTTATGTGCTGAAAATGTAAATAGAGGATAACACTCACGTTAGATATGTATTCTCCTGCCTCACTCGATGTAATAAACATGTTATTCTAAAACAATTGTCAAATATTCTGTTTATTACATTTTCCAGTTAAGTTTCGTCAGGCCCTAGATTTAGGCTACCTGATGTTCTGAGCAAGTCTACTGTTCGGCTTGTGAAATGTAAACAAACCAGGATTTGATTGAAATACATCACTTGACTGACTATGCATTTTAAGTTTCTGAAAAAGTGTAATTTATTGTGTAGATTCATTTTAAGTATCATTCATATACTTTTTATAATATTGAGGCCTGGTGATTTGGTAGGTTACAACAGAATCTGAAGTTGGATTTCCTTTTTCCATTGAGAGCTCACACTTATAGCGACATAATATATGGGGCAGATCCTGATCCACTATTAAGATCTAGGGGCAGTATCTGAAATCCTTCGCCACAAATGGCCACAAAAATTATCAAGATCCTAAATATAATTCCTTTTACTAATATTACCTTCAACATGCACAGTTACACTGGTCCCTTTATGAGAAATATGCCTCAAAGATCATGCCAAAGTTAGACATGGACAGCAAACTCTCTTCAAAGTTCCCCCAATTCGATGTTCATTTTCTGTACTGTATCTCCACACTGAATTTTTTCAAAAACTTTCGAACTGTTGACATAGATAGTGGATATATTAAACATTTCCACTGCCTTTCAACCACTTAAACACACTCCATCTAAACATAATATTGTCTGCTTTTTAGTTGAGAAGTTCAAAAGTTTTTACCACAGCATCACCATTTTTTGGAATTTGCTAGCAAATGTGATTAGTTTATAATCAAACAATGAATTGACAATTATCATTACATTAAAGATGGGATTAATTAAACAGATTTTTATTAGTGGCCTGATATTTTTCATTAAGCCAATCAAAATACAGTAAAATCAATGAAAATAACAGTGAAAAATAAAGTTTTTATTTAATTGATAAATTTGATAAAAAATGTAATAAATATCTTTTTGCATTGAAATTTCCTCATATTAAAAGGTAGGGCACCTTAATAATAGAAACAATAGAGAAAAATCAGTATTTATTGACTTGCAAGTGGAAGGTTCATAGCAAAAGTCACAATTTGTGGCACTTTATGTTTCAAGCCACTACTACTAGTGCTTATCTCAATAAATTTTTGTTTTCAGTAACATTTCCTTTTTTAAAAAAAGAGAATGACTAGTGGTTAGAGCATCACGCTTAAAACCTTAATTTTTGTCTCTCACCTCTAATCATATTCGAGCTTGGTGGAATCTAAGCTGATTCTTGTGAGGAAGTTTGCCAGTTTACTTGCATAAGGCAGGTGCTCTCTTCTCAGGTACATTGTAACCAGGTTCTCTCCTCCACCAATTAAAATGTACTGACCACCACCACCACGTAACTGATTGTTGTGTGTGGTGTAAAACACCAACAAAATACTGTCAAATCACAAAATGTTGTTGTGGTTTTAATTTCATTTATTTCGTTGTTTTCATATATCAACAAAATTGAAACCATGACAAACTTTAACAATATTTTACATTGTGTAATACAAATAGGCTCAATGAAATTTAATGTCAATGAATTTGTTTAATTTTTAAAACAATGAAATTTTAACCCCATGAAATATTTTGATGAATCATTTTACTTGTAACTTAGTGAGCATGGTCTAAACTTACTGTTTGTGTAGATAGTTATTATCCATAGTAAAGTATTTATAAATGATGACTTCATTTTGTTTATTTCTTATAGTTGGATGAAGATGTTAGAGTTTTACTTCAGAGGTTTGATGCTGAGACAGCTGATGAGAATGAAACAAAGAGTGAGTATAATCAGATGTTGTTACCTATCTTTAGAGACCACCTGTCTTGTGAGATCACATTCTGAGAACAACCAGCGCTCTACAATGCGACCAAATCACTCGCAAATGCGACCATTTTTTAGATTTTGGTGAGTGATTATCCTCATTTAGTCGCCACATTGCATCCAGTTCCCCGAACAGGAAATCAAAAGTTGGTCCGTTTTCACTGTGAAATTACACTATCAAAATCATGGTCTGTTATGCGCTTTACAACAACCATTTGGTTATTCAGTTTTGATAAACTAGAGCATCTAACGCACGAGGATTACTGTATAAAAACACGTTGTATTGCTCTCATGTTTTCGACTTGAAATTTTCCTAACAGCACACGACATTTTTTTTCTCGGTCGATTTCAACAGAAGCATCACTAGACACTACTAAGTTTAAATGATCTTGGTTAAAGGTATACTGGAACAGGGCTATGGCTAGTGTTCGATTAGGCCGAACTTTCTGCTTCGATTTCGATTTTAATCTAAGCGATTTTTAAGTGGTAAAATTGTGGCAGAAAATTCTGCCTAGTGTTCGACGAGGAGGACAAGCAGACCACAGCCTAATTCCTTTGGGGATTCATCGTGGCCGATTTATCGTGGGTCAACACAATAAAACGGGCGCGACAGAATCCCCAAAGGGATTAACCACAGTCGGAACTGGAAATTTTATCTGTAAATTAAAATCGAGAGTCAAACACCTTATTGTCGGACAAACACCTATAAATTAAAGAACTGTATAGGTGTTTGTCTGACGATCAGGTCACAGGTGTTGGACTCTAGATTTTAACTTACAGACAAAATTTACAATTCTTGTGGGCAGTCTCTGTTTTGTAAATTCTGTCGAAAAGAAACTGGCGCTGAAATTTAAAAACAAAGTTTAAGGTTGCCTCAATATTAGAGCAACAAATATGAAAAATATAGGCATATCAACACTCCTGGATTGATAAAAAATGCACAAAAAGGTCAACATGCAGTTAATAACCTTGTTTTAAATGGATTGAAACAATAAAATGTTACATAAACTTAGAACATTAATATTTTATTTCATTTTTATATTTTCATCCAGTAGAATTTTAAAGAACACATGAACACACACATACACACACACACACCAGGGCTCGACGTTAACGGTTGCCCGGGGCAAGTAAAAGCTGATCCCGGGCAACAAGATTTCAAGTGTCAGTTGCCCGGTCGGGCAAGTAAAAAATCTCAAACGGTTAATAGTAAACACAAGTTCATCGATGTCTTTCAACCCACCAAAAATCAAATCCCTCGACAACCCGTCCAAACGGACAAATGGAACTTTATTTTTAGCGACTCCAAGCATGTTTACATAATCCGCCATTACTGTTAACACATGTGCTCAGAGAAGTATTGGCCAACCTAATTACCTCCTTTTAAAATATTTCATCTCAATAATCGCTTTCAAAATTCAGCAGAAAGATTACATAAAAATGAATAGATATAACTGTAGTAAGTATTACACATCGCTACTACCATTTCCTGAGTTTAATTATAATATTTAAAGCAGGGAGAACACAGAATGCCGAAAACATCGACCACTTTCAACCTTGTGTTGTTGTGGTGTTTAAAATGACCACTTTCAATCGCAAAACCGGAAGTGTAACGGGAATTTGTTTATCTATTAAAGTACTGATTAATTTGCTGTGTTGACCTTTATTATCGTATTTTAATATTGTTGAACAACAGAACAAAGCATGCAGAGTACATAAAGCAAAAATGAAAAGGTGGAATGCTTTATATAATCACTGACCTACTTCCCTATTTAAAATAGAAAGTTAAAAAGTAGACGACTGATCTGAGGGAGTGGGCATGCGTACTGCAAGAAAGTTAATTTTAGAATCACGTCGTCTATCAAACGTCAGTTGGATTAACTAGATCTAGAAGCACTCAACATGTCATTGCTAAACTTTGGATTCAGCAGAAAAAGTCAACTTCTCTAGACCTATTTTACAGAATTCAGCTATATTTTGCGGGCAAGTAGATTTTCATGGCGGGCAACCAAAATTTCATTAGCACTTGCCCGGCTGGTTAAGTTGTTAAATAAGTTAACATCAAGGCCTGCACACACACACACACATCAACACACACACACACACACACACACACACACACACACACACACACACACATATATATATATATATATATATATATATATATATATATATATATATATATATATATATATATATATATATTGGCGAGTAAAAGTTCCTGGCTGGCTAGTAAATTTTCTGGTTCACTGGCCAAATGAAGAGTGAATTTTTTTTAGTGTTGTAGAGCACTGACAACTCAGTTAAATTTTCCTATAACTGAACTCCCTTTTAAGGAACCACAGCTCTAGAGACGATTTCAAGTGACAGATGGTGTGGCCCTCAGCACAGATACCACTATATAAGATTTACCGTAGTTTTATTTGTAAAAACAATTTTATTTTGAGTTTCCCTTGTACAGATCATAAATTAAAAGGAACCTAAGTATAAGATTGACAACCCATCAAATGGGACTAATTCATATACCACATGATACCCTTAATGTTTGTGTGGGACTACTAATTGTACTTTTTCCCATGTATTTTTGCCGATTCCAGAAAATCTATTCATAGTGTAGAAAATCAGTATGTGTGATTGGTGTGCGAATTTCTATTTTTATTTTTTTTTACCCTAAAACTGAAAACTATAAAATATGATGAAACCGTTTGCTAACTAATCTATTTCTTTTTTTTTCTCAGATGAAAGTGATGAAACAACAGCCTTCTTGACATTATTGTCTACTTGGGATAAACAAGAATTAGAACAAAAATTAGGTCAACGAGTGGAGTTTTCTAAACGTGCTATAGGGAAACTTCTTCAGGCTTTTGATCGCCTATTGCAAAGAAATGAGAAGCTTCACAAGGGAATTCAGGAGAAAGTCAACAAGGAAGTGGAGGAACTGGAATTATCAGGCATCAAAACAGAAAGTAGTACAGATGTCAAAAAAGATGTTGAGGTGAAGAAAGAACCTGAGGATCCATCCTCTACAGAAATAACTGTCAAAACTGAGGATGGAGATGAAGTAAAAAAAGAAACCACGGAAGAAGATCAGGATGGTATTTACTAGTTTCTGAAAAGATTTTATTGTTCATACAGGGCTCGCCAGATCATGAAAAGTGGGGTATTTGTCTTTCATTGACAGGAGATGTGATTTGTCTCCCTTTCATTGACAAGAGAAGCAGAGATTTGTCTCCCTTTCATTGACAAGTCTGCCAGACATGTAACTGTCTTGTTAAATATGTTAAATCTGCTTGACAAATTCAGCATTTTTGTGATAATTTAAGACAAAAGTTTGCCTGTAATTCCACAACTCCTCCCTGTTTAGGTGTGTGGGATACATGGCAAGACAAAAGTTTGCCTGTAATTCCACAACTCCTCCCTGTTTAGGTGTGTGGGATACATGGCAAGACAAAAGTTTGCCTGTAATTCCACAACTCCTCGCTGTTTAGGTGTGTAGGATACATGGCAAGACAAAAGTTTGCCTGTAATTCCACAACTCTTCCCTGTTTAGGTGTGTGGGATACATGGCATTGCTGTTGAAGTTGATAGCTCCATGGGATCTCTAACATTTTTATTCCTTCACAAATTTTGATGAAACTTGGTCCAAGATTCAATACTAGTATACCTAAGATAAGTTCAACAATGACCTGTGTACTTTTAACTAAAAATGATATTATCAAAGTTTATGACAGCCATATCTAGTACAGTTCACAGTACACTCATTTTTAATAGGATGATGATTCACAAATAAAATGTTCATAACTCAAGGACATTCATAACTTACTTTTGGGTCAAAGTTCAAGCCCATGTTAAACAATGGGATGTTTCTAGATAGAAACTCATTTGTAAGTTTAGAATTATAAAATTTTTCTCATTGAATGCAATGATCTACATTGATTTTTAGGTCAAGATTATTAGTAAGCACAAAATTTAATTTTTTGTATTGTCCAGTGATTAAATGTGTTTTTGAGGTATTGTTCCTTTATACAAAATTTTACAGGAATGGGATCAGAAGAAAAGTCAGTACAATTGAAGTTGAATTGATTTTCAATTTTTTTTTATATAAACTCAGGCCTTTTAATATACTTTCCAAATGTCAAAGATTTGGCCCCTTTCCCAATTCAAAATACGTGTTTTTTCCCAATTTGGTGTACAGACTGTAACCAAAATGAAAAAAGATTATTTCTGGGGGAAATGCATTAAAAAAAGAGAATCCATTGCATGTGGATTTACATCAGTGCTGACTATTTTTAAACTGAATTTAATACAAATTTACATTAAAATTCCCGATTGTGTCGTCAATGGCATTTTCCCAAAATTGGCGGAAAAAATGCCTGTAAACTAAATTATTTAACAATTGTAAATTTGCAATTATGTCATGTGTTGTACAACTGTGGTATCACTTCATTTTAAACAGCTGAAAAAGAAGAACCAGAAGTCAAGAGAGAGGAGGAGACAGCTATGGAGGTTAAAGAAGAGGTCAAAGACGAGGACACCTCACTTGAGAGCAAACCAGAAATCTTATCTCTACAGGATATAATTAAAGATGAATTGGTGGAATTACAGAGAGAAAATAGAAATATACACAACATGGTCACAAATCTGCACCAAAGACATCATGAAAATACTCTCAAGGTTAGGCTTTATACTAAGTCAATTATACAACTGTAGATTGCTTTTATTTATATATAATATGTATATATAGATAGGTGATTTCTAATGTCATTGTTCATGAGGAAGATGATTTACTCTGTTTCTTTTCTAAAAAGTTCACAGGTTGTAAGTTGTATTTGCAAAGACATGTATACTGTAGAAGCAACATACATGCCTGTATACATCTTATTCCCAAATATTAGGCAATAATTGTGTAAAAAATTAAGCAATAAATTTATTTGAATTCGGGTTCAAGGCCAGGTGTCTTGCAGATTAAAGGGAAATTAAATTTCTTGCAAAAAAAAGTAATCTACAGTATAGAACGTTATATTATCCTAAGTAGAAAATTGCAGGAGAAACCCAGTTTGGCAATTATTTGTTTGCAAATGGTCAATTCCACTTTACTATATGTATATACATATGACACTGGACCTCACCTTATTTTCACAAAATACTACAAACGTGGAAATTTACATGTGGGGTTAATTTACACTAAATATGCAATGCAGAGTTTTTTGTATAAATTACCCCTCATGTACCAGTCCCACAGTTGTGCCAAGAATTATCATTTAAAACAGGACTGTTCACAGTGAATTGTGACATCGCATGAATAAAACTCACACATATGTTTTGTAATCGAAAATAGCATAATTAACAACATGCAGAAATATCCAAGTCTACAGCTTATAGGAATATAGGAATTTTTATGTCGGTGTATATCCCTTATCTGTTATTTGAAATCAATCTAAGTAGTAAAAGACAATACTTTTGGGGGAAAACACAGCTAATGCAGGGGTCGAATTTAGCATTTCTGTCTCACTAGTCTGTTGGACAAGTTGGAAACAAATTTTACTAGTCCAATGGCAAAGTCACTACTGAGAGTGGTATAAAAAATTACCAATTAGCTCATATTTACTGAATCAGTACCAAAATTACAAAATTGGTAGTTTTAGTAAGCTACCTATTTTTGTGTTTTTATATTCTCATGAGTCAAAGCAACTATCATTATCTTTGTGTGAGTTGAGAAATTTATGCTGTAATGTTTATACATGTACAAACATGAAAAAGGGATAGGATCAATAGGGCCCTATAAGGGGCCAAAAAGGACTAAAACTTGGTACATCTTAAAAAATCTTCTTCACTCATGAAACGGGCATGATTCAGATAAGTTTCATAAAATGATGTTGACAGTTGTTTGATATGTAAAGTCAAATATCTATTGAATTTGCATTAAATGAAAATGAAATCTGTCCATAAACAAGTCCACCTACAGAATTAGGGCATTTCAGTAAACATAAGGGTAACATTTGTCATTACAAATCTTAGTAAACAAGTTTTGATTCAATTTTTTGAATACAAAGATATATTGTAGAAAGTTGATGGGGTAAAAGGAATCATCTGAGAATAAGTTTGGACAGATTTTGAAGGTCATGCGGTCAAAAGTCAAGACCACATGGTACCTAAGCTTCTGGAATTATGGTGTTTTATTTTGTAAACTTTCCAAACATTTTTGACTACTTCTCCAGAACCATTTGACTAATTTGAATCAAACATGACAGGAAGTATAACCATGTAAAGTCGCATAAAGTTTGCAGATGAAAAGGGGCTAGGACCAAACATGGCTGCCATGGCTAAATATAGAATGAATGAGTCAGCAGATATTTTTGATTTGATACATTTATCTCCAAAATTATTAAAGCTAGAGAAAAAACTGTTACCTGAAAATAAAAGGCTTGCAAAAATCTACAAATATTTCATTTTGGTAGAGATTGTTGGGTCAACCCATATGTGAGTTATTTCCCCTTTTTGTGAATTTTTCATGTTTTTCGATATTATCTTGAAAAGTGAAAGAGGCAAAAATGTTCAGCACGCAAAGATCTACAAAAATGTCTATAGGGCCAAAATTGTCAGGTTGCCCATTATGGGAGTTTTCTCCATTTTAAGTGGATTTTTCATGTTTTGGGATGTTTTTTGACATTATCTTGAAAAGTATAAAAGGTAGAGTAAAATGAAGGAAGGTAAAATGTTTAGCCACAAAGATCTACAAAAAAGTCAATATGGCCAAAATAGTCAGGTTGCCCCTTGTTGGGTGTTATTTCCCCTTTTCAGTGGAATGTTCATGTTTTTGGCAGTTTTGTTTTAATATCTTGAAAAGTATAATAGATAGAGAGAAAGTAAAGTAAGCAAAATTGCTCAGCATGCAAAGATCTACTAAAAAGTTAATCGGGCCGAAATTGTCAGGTTGTCCCTTTTGGGAGTTATTTCCCCTTTTAGTGGATTTCTCATGTTTTTGACAGTTTTGTCCTATCATCTTAAAAAGCATAGTTGGTAGACAGAGGAAAAAGCAAAAATGTTCAGTACCAAAGATCTATGAAAAAGTCAACAGGAATTAAATTGTCAGGTTGACCCTTATGGGGGTTATTTCACCTTTTAGTGGATTTCTCATGTTTTTGACAGTTTTGTCCTATCATCTTAAAAAGCATAGTTGGTAGACAGAGGAAAAAGCAAAAATGATCTATGAAAAAGTCAACAGGAATTAAATTGTCAGGTTGACCCTTATGGGGGTTATTTCACCTTTTAAGTGGATATTTTCATGTTTTGCGCTGTTTTTCCCTATTATTCAGTGATCACCACCATGCTTTTGGTTGCTTTTCAGTATATTGTCAGTGAAATACATTTCACTCGGGTGATTTTTAAGGTCCAATGAGCCTACTGGTTTTCATGTTTATTAGCCATTTTATCTTTGACACATTTTTTATGTTTTATGCAATGTTGATCAATTTTGCCAGGTGAGCGAATTAAGGCCTTGGGCCTCTTGTCTACTAGTTATCTTGACTAGCTGAAGCACAACCATGACTAGCTCAATGCAAAAATTGCTAGTCACAAACTGGTGGACTACTTCTAATTTCAAACCCTGTAATGTCCCATTAAATGATGACAACACATTACAGTGTTTCCAAAATCTCAGTAATGTATTTAGGCATGTCTTGAAATATGTTAAGATATTGCATATCTTAATTCTGCTTGACACATTTTGGTTTAGTCTTCAATTTTATATTACTAAATTTTCTTAGGTTGCAGAATTACAAGACAAGTTGACTGCTGCTGAGACAGAACTTGCAGAACTTAACAATAAGACAGACGACCTAGAGTATGATTTAGGGAGAGCCAATCAACAGGTTGATAAACTCGATAGACATCTGTATGAAGCAATGCAAAAGCTCCGTAGTTATGAAGATACAACGATTGTCCAAATAGATGGTACCGGCAAAGGCGTCACTGGTGTTGCTAAAAGCAAGGTATATTGCAGGGATAAAAAGTCCATTCTATCACTCTGTATTCTTGTAATTTCCTCAGATTTGTGTACACATTGTAGTTGTTTTTGTGTGAATTATTGACATTTTCTAAGAGTTTTTGGTGACCAAAATTGTTAAGTGTGGCTTAAAAAATTGTTCAAATAGGTTATCTTTTTGAAAGTTGATATTCAAACTTGTACTAAAGGCCACCTCTGTATAAAGGATACCGGCCTTTTATAGGCCATTCAAGCTTAACCTTTGTTAAGGTTTTTATAATGATAAAACCTCTTTATAAAGGCTATCTTTAATCAGCCACTTTTGCCAGTTCCTTTAAGTGTGAAGACAGCTTTGACTGTATATGTGGCAGGGGTAGACAAGTAGAAATTTCAAGTACTTGCCCAAGGACAGGTCGACTTCCTAAATTCACTTGCCCTACCAACAAATCTACTTGCCCAACAATTTCAAGGGTGAAAGTTTTCCGTCTTGAGACGGAATTCAGTTTTTTTTTTTTTCTACTTCTGAATTTTATCGGTTTTGTGAATCATCAGAATATGTTGAGAAATTTGAGGAGGGTTAGTGTATTGTGGTTACCAAAACACATGTCAGGAAGACATGATACTCAAATCATTTATTTCAGACTATGAAATATATAAAATCCTTATTGATAGATCGAAACAGGAGGCAATTTAAATAAAATTTGAAATTGACTGTTTAATTACGATCGACAAGTTTGCACAATACAAATCAGGAAATTCAAGATTTTGGTTCTGTTTGGTAGATAACGATCAGCATCTTTCCAACGTTTGAGCGATTGATGAAATAACCCTGATGTAAGCGTCTGTTATACTTCCTTACCTCGTGGTCTGAAAATGTGTCTCATAACAATGACTTTGTCGGTAAAAGCGATTGGTATATTGATTTATTGTTGGGTTGCCCCGCCAGGTGGGGCAATACGATAAAAAGATTAAGAGATCTTGCATCAATGCATATGTGAAGTATACCACCTTTCTACAGAAAAAGAAAGAAAACAAGCAAAGAAAACAAGAAAAAAGATACAGGCAGCTATTCAAGAATTTACAGAGTTATTGTACCTTTGATTATTTCATTGAAATAGTTTTGTCAGTGCTCTAACAAGTTTATTTATCATCAGAATTTCACGAAACTTGATACAAGGGTTTACTATGGTAATATTATGGATGAGTTAGCATTTCATAACCTGCACTCCCTTATTACCAGAGTTATTGCCCTTTGTTTATTTAATTAAAATATTTCATGAAACTTCATACAATTTTAGATTTAGGTGTGCAGATGTGCACAATGTATATTGTAACTTCATAAAAAGTGTATCTGGTTGACAGTTATCGTGTATCTGGTTGACAATTATTGTGTATCTGGTTGACAGTTATTATGTATTTGGTTGTTATTGTGTATCTGGTTGACAGTTATTGTGTATTTGGTTGACAGTTTTTGTGTATCTGGATGACATTTATTGTGTATTTGGTTGACAGTTGTTGTGTATCAGGTTGACAGATATTTTGTATATAATATACAGTTATTATGATGTATCTGGTGACATTTTTTATATGCCTGTTGAAAGATGGAAGTGTAATGTTTTCAGTCGCGCAGGCATTTACGGTATTATGGCCTCTTGTAGAATTGCTTAAACAGTACCTGCTCAATAACTTGAGTAATTCTTGTCAAATTATGAAATTTCATAGGAAGGTTAATTGCCATGAAAACTTGAATCATATATCTGGTTGACAGTTACTGTGTCTGGTTGACAGACATTGTGTATCAGGTTAACAGTTATTGCATGTCAACAGTTATTATGTATCTGGTTCTATCTGGTTGACAGTCATTGTGTATCTGGTCGACAGTTATTGTGTATCTGGTTGACCGTTATTATATATCCCATTGGCAGTTATTGTGTATCTGGTTGTCAGTTATTGTGTATCTGGTTGTCAGTTATTGTGTATCTGGTTGAAAGTAATTGTGTATCACTTTGACATTTTTGGGTTTATCTGGTTGACAGTTATTGTGTATCTGGTCAACAGTTATTATGTATCATAAAAGTTGACCTTTATTATGTATCCCATTGGCAGTTATTGTGTATCTGGTTGACAGTTATTGTGTATCTGGTTGTCAGTTATTGTGTATCTGATTGAAAGTAATTGTGTATCGCTATGACATTTTTGGGTTTATCTGGTTGACAGTTATTGTGTATCTGGTCAACAGTTACTATGTATCATAAAATTTGACCTTTATTATGTATCCCATTGGCAGTTATTGTGTATCTGATTGACAGTTATTGTGTATCTGGTTGACAGTTACTATGAATCTGGTTGACAGTTATTATGTATCTGGTCAACAGTTATTATGTATCATAAAGGTTGACCTTTATTATGTATCCCATTGGCAGTTATTGTGTATCTGGTTGACAGTTACTATGTATCCTATTGGCAGTTATTATGTATCTGGTTGACAGTTACTATGTATCCTATTGGCAGTTATTATGTATCTGGTTGACAGTTATTATGTATCTGGATGAGTTATTGTGTATCTGGTCGACAGTTATTGTGTATTTTGTTGACAGTTATTATGTATTGTTGACAGTTATTGTTATCTCTTTTATGGTTATTGTGAATCTGCTTGGCTTGTCATCATTGTAGCAGACAGTTGATGCTATTTGTTTTTCATATTTTCAGTTTGATGAGATTATGTATGAATTAGAAGAACAAAGAGAATTAGCGACAAATCGTCTCAGTGAACTTGAAAAACTCAGCAAAGAACACCAGGAAGCTCTACAGGAAATAGAAAAACTCAAAATGGATGTAAGCTATATTTGTATTTCACATGTCAGCCTAACTCTAATGGATGTCAAAAACAGAACTATAAATTTGTTTCATCTTTTGAATGTGTCCAGAAGTGGTTGTCAGCCTCCTGGAGTTCAGGGGTTTCCTATTATATCATTACGCCAACTTTGTTGTTTTAAATTTCTGAACTCCATTTGTCTGACATATTCATTATATTTGTAGCTCCAACATCTGCCTGAGAGTGTAATTGTCGATACCACTGAATACAAGTGTTTACAATCACAGTTCTCTGTGTTGTATAACGACTCAATGCAGATCCGAACACAGCTGGGACAAACCAGGGAGATGTTACAAAGTAGCACCAATAAACACTTGAGGCAGATTGAACAATTAGAGGTTGGTAGATGTCTCTTTCTAGGATCAGGTATCAAAAGGATTGCTAATCTTTATCAGATTTTTTTAACTCATCAACAGCTGTGGTTGCACGCAAATCAATAAGGAGTATGGTCTTCTTCCATGATTCAGGAGTTAACAAGTAAATATTGCATGTAAAATCATTGTAAAATTTGGAATTTAAATCATTCACTCCAAATTTGACTGTGGACTTTACAAGTCTTTGTTGACTTATAAGCTATACCATCCTTAGACGCTTTATGAGTTCTTTATGTAGAAACCCTGTAGAAAGTGTTGACTTACAAGCTATACCATTTAAGACACTTTGTGAGTTCCGTATGTAAAAACCCTGCAGAAAGTGTTGATTTATAAGCTAAACCATCCATAGACACTTTGTGAGTTCCTTATGTAAAAACCCTGCAGAAAGTCTTGATTTATAAGCTATACCGTCATCAGACGCTTTGTGAGTTCCATATGTAAAAACCCTGCAGAAAGTCTTGACTTAAAAGCTATACTGTCCTTAGACGCATTCTGAGTTCCATATGTAAAAACCCTGCAGAAAGTCCTGACTTATAAGCTATACTGTCCTTAGACGCATTCTGAGTTCCGTATGTAAAAAAACCCTGCAGAAAGTCTTGACATATAAGTTATATTGTCCTTACACGCATTCTGAGTTCCGTATGTAAAAACCCTGCGGAAAGTCCTGACTTATAAGTTGTACTGTCCTTATGTCTGAGTTCCCTATGTAAAAACCCTGCGGAAAGTCATGACTTATAAGCTATACTGTCCTTAGACGCATTCTGAGTTCCGTATGTAAAAACCCTGCGGAAAGTCTTGACTTATAAGCTATACTGTCCTTAGATGCATTCTGAGTTCCCTATGTAAAAACCCTGGAGAAAGTCCTGACTTATAAGCTATACCGTCATCAGACACATTCTGAGTTCCCTATGTAAAAACCCTGCAGAAAGTCTTGACTTATAAGCTATACCGTCTTCAGACGCTTTGTGAGTTCCTTATGTAAAAACCCTGCAGAAAGTCCTGACTTATAAGCTTTTTGTAATTTATATTGTGATAAATTGATGTAGATGTGTCCCATTCATGCCAAAAACACGTTTACATAAAATTAACATTTTGAGTCTACACACAACATTCTGTGCTTATTTAAAGTAAATAAGGATCAGAGAGAACTTATAGACAACAATGTTAACATTTTCCTGTATATCTCATCTTGTGATCTGTAAATCATACATTGATCAGTTTTGAGTCCTTTCTGCAATCAGAAAATATACACAAAACATAGGCTTGAACATCTTGTTTTTCTGTCACATTTGCCTTCTTCAACCACCAGCAGTTTCACTGTAAATAAAGGTCAAGTTTACCATCCAACATCAATTCTTCTGCACTATTTTTTTTACTATAGTCCCATGGGAAAAAATGCCCAAAGAACCTGTTGTACTGTATTATCCACACCCCCATCTCTGAGACAAATTTTAGAGTGAAAAGAGTGCGGATTATACACGGCCGATTTGGTAGAAAAAATACAAAAAGGGCTGCTAGCTATGTCACTATTAACCAACATAGATACACAACAATTGTTAGTGACATGTTGAAACAACTTAAAATGGAGAGAGAGCTACCAAAAAAAACAGATGCCTGCGTTGCCGTACTCTATAAAATATCAAATGAGCTGATTTCCATAAAAAAACCAGACAGATTAATTCCACCCATCACAAAACATACATGCATCCAGCTATCAAATACCATCATGCAGAACACAAATTAGAAAGCAATCCTTTCCTGGGACAATAAAAACCTGGAATAGTCTTCCTCTGATCACTGTGATGAGTGACTCTGTTGAGTCGTTCAGAGCAGCTTTCTCAACCTACACCCATACTGGTACTTAAAAATTCAAATTCTTTTTTTTTTCTTTCAAAGCGTTGTGTAGTTCAATTACATGACATAAACTTCAATATGTTAAAGGTTGTCATTGATAAGTAGTAGATACTTTTGGGAAAATTGTCTCTAATTACATCATAAAAGTTATGCTGATTCAATTTGTTTTTTAACAATGTAAAATAAAAAAAAAGATACAATACAATGGAATCTTGTTATTAAGACCACTGATAACTGACTGATTCAAAGTGGTCTGATTAATGTGGTTCTGTACTGATTTAGTATTACTGAAGACACTTGAAATTCATGGTCTTAATTGTGAGGTGGCCTCCTAAGTGAGGTGACCTTTAGTTGAGGTTCTACAAATCAGGTTTCATTAAAAATAGCAGTTCTGCTTTTCCTACACCATTTCTACCAACCAATGTCCAAGGTATTTAGTTGTCTTTGATTCAAGAGTCATTATAGATGGCAAAATGAAAGAGAATAAATCATCAATACAATTATTAACAAAACAAAACAAAAATTTTATGTCCAGATATCTTATATAGCTAATTGTCACACCACAAGTCAAATATAGTGTTTTAGACAAGTTAATTGGAATGAAGAAGACACAACTGATGGATTCTTTATTGTTGATTCATCTGTTCTAGTGTGATGAATTGGACAGTCAGAAAAAGTTACGAAAGGAATGTATACAGTTGGAGGATAATTTAGCTCAGGTCAGGAAAGAATACGAGATGTTGAGAATTGAGTTTGAACAGACACTAGCTCAGAATGACCTTACAGGTAAGATCATTTGGGAGGTATAATGTTAGTTATTTTGTGTCATAAAATTTCAGTATTGCCTTCTACTTTGAATGCTTCCTTATATCCTACCAGTCAGGATTTTATGTGTCTATAAGAAATTTTCCTTTTCTCAAGTTCTAATAATTGACCTACCTTTTGCACTATTTGATGTCATTTGATCATGATGTCTTAATCACACTAATGTTTGACAGGTATATAGATGTACTGTAATGATGGAAAAGTATGCCAAAAAGTGCTGTGTCAGACCTTTTGCGATAAGTCAGTTATGCATTATCAGTAATTTTTATGACCTAGCAATCAAAGATTAGAGAGGTTATTGTATTTGGTCTGTCCATTTGTCTGTTTGCTACATCTGTCAGATAACATGAATTTCTTTTTCAATATTTAAAAAAAAAAAGATTTGTATATCACTTTATGACAGTAAGATCTAGGAAAAGTTTGATTATTGCCTAGTATAATTCCATGGGTTGTAATTTTCAGATTTTTCTCTTCCCTGGCACAATCAAAGTTTTTCTGAATTTGCTTATCAGATGTAGCATAAGAATCAAATCATGTCCCGCAATGGCAGCCTATAAGATACTATAATTATAAAAAGTGAAACTCCCTCCTCAGGGATACAAGAAAACCAGTCTTTATAGGGAGGTGGTCTTTATATAGAGTTTGATTTGTACACAAATGGTACTATAGGAAACAGCAAAAATGGTCTTTGTGATCAGGTGGTATTTATACACAGGTGGTCGCTAAAGCGGGTTTTAGTGTATATATATCGAACTTAAAGTTGTAAATTTATCAACACTATGAATAAAGCCAATATTAAGATATTTCCCCTATACAGTAAGCAGTATTTGCCAGTTATAAGACTTTATTAATAAATGCCAAACTTCTCACTGACATGATGTTTCTCTAACACAGTTTGTTCCTACTTCAGGTCCCATCAATCATGAAATGAGGAATCTTATACAGAGTCTACAGAAACACAACCAACAACTGAAAGCTGAGGCTAGTCGGTCACGTAGACGAGCTAGAGAAGTCCAGATGGAGATCAATAAGGTATGTTTTTTATACATCCTACTATAGTATAGGGGGCATCCATGGCATAGCGGTTAGAGATCAATTGGTATACATTTTGTATTTATATACATCTTACTATACTACAGGGGGCTTCCTTGGCCAAGTGGGTAGAAAGGTTCAGATGGAGATCAGTGTGGTATGTTTATATACATTTTACTATACTAGGGGGGATTCCCTGGCCGAGTGGTCAGTGCATCATGCTTTAAAACATGAAGTCTCTCTCTTGTCAGCCCTGCTGGAACCTGAGTTGAAGTTGTGAGAAAGTGTGGCAGTTTACTTGCAGGATATTAGTGATGTCTCCGTTGTTCATTGTAAATGGGTCCTCTCCTTCACCATTAGACACGGGCTGCCACTATATGGCAGAAAATTGTTGAGTGTGACATAAAATGCCATTCAAAACAAAATTACACTGTAGTATTTAAATCATTTGGACAACTTTAACCAAAAGACATAAATTGTGGACAAGATTTCACAAAATGTCAAAAATCAGTAATTCCTAAAAGAGTTGGTGTCCTGTCCTTTGGATGAGACAGTAAAACCTGAGGTCTCATGTCACAGTAGGTGTGAGCACATTAAAGAACCCTCACTGCTTAATTGTTGAGCCAAGCAAACTTTGAAGCCCTTCACCAGCATTGGTGACCTCTCCATATGAGTGAAAAATTCTTGAGTAGGATGTTAAACAGCAATGCAACCAAATAAAAAGCTGCCTAGATGTAAACTTGAATTTACATTTTATGAGATTTGTGAAAAGTTGTCTTTCACCATGGCAGGGTGTAGTTTCATTTGTTAGGACAGGGTTATAGGTTTATATGCAATTCACAATACATTTATACAAATATATGACTGAAAATTGTTTAATGTGGCATAAAACAACTATGAAACAATAAAAAAAAAAAGCTTGACAACCAGCGTAAGACAGATAAGATGGTATATAAAATGTTAACAGTATAGCCTGGACATTAGAAAAAAAAAAATTCTTTCCATACGCTAAAAAAGTAAGTGAACATTTTCTGCCAAAAGAAGTAATTCCTCCATTTTCAAAGTTTTGCTGCAGTGTTTTCCCCTGATCAAAGCAATAAAAAAGACCAGTTTCTTCCTGTTTGATCTTTCAATGTTATCATTACTATTTGCATGCATTAGTTGTTTATTTTTTCCTCTGAAAAGTTGAAAGCTGAAGGATTCACTCCTGAGACAAAGGCTGAATCAACGGACGGAAATGCTGGTAATGTCAACAACAGTGATGGAGGCAATTCCCATGGAAGTGGAGAACCAAATACGCCAACACCCACATCTGCTCCATCTCCACCAGTATCAGGAGGAGGCAAAACAGAGACAGACCTTGTTCTAAAAGAGGAAGACAAAGAGGAAATTGAATATGGAGACAAAGGAAAATCAGACATGGAAATAATCAAAGAGCTTAGAGCACAACTTAAGTAAGTACAAACTGCCTGCTGTAGCCAAGTTGGATAGTGTGATAGACTAAAAAGCAGGAAGATAGTTGGAAAGAACACATATTGCTTGTTATTAAGCAGAAGTCCGAGAAGGTCTATATATTGTCCGGAGAGGATAGAAAATTATGTTCATTGTAATGTTGATTATCCAGACTTGCCAACCCTCCGGTTTTTAACGGAAACCTACTGATTTTAACCCTCACCTTCCGCCTATACGTTTTTAATTATGATCTTTAAGTTTTTTAGAAATTCGGAATATATAAAATATTTTGGTCCATTTTTGTTTCAGTACGTATATATTAGTATTGCCCTCAAGCTTGCACCCAGTCATTTGAGCATTTGGAATGAACTATTGTTTTACCTAATATCAAGAGATTTTTATAATCTGTTAAACGCTTAGTTTGAAAGTGGCATTCAATAGAAACGGAGTGCAAGTGAAGAGTCATTGTGTCATTTCATCTAAAAAGAAAAACAGATGGGATCAAACATTTTTATCAAAGTACATTGTAACTGAAACATTTAATTGCATAGTGAAAAGAAAGAAAGGTGAGATGTATCCATACTGCTCCTCAGGGCAGGATAAATGATATTTAAATTTAAACGTGGCCTGAGGTAAACATAGAAATTACCAACCTTCAGTCACATAGGATGATGGATTAATTTTGTACTTTAAGTAATGATTTGTCTGTATTAAGAGCTGAGTGTCTCTTTATCTCACATGTCATAGAGAAAAATATACCTCTCAACACCACTGGAAAAATCGGCAATTTTTTCAAGTCTATGTATCCAGATTCAAAGATTACTGCTAAGTAGTAAGTACATATGTGGATTGGCCAAATTTCAGCCCCAATTTAGAGCATTTTTTTTTTTGGCTAAAACAATAAAAAAAAAAAAGTGCTTAAAATCGGGGCAGAAATTCAGCCTAGCATGTGGCAGAACTAAAACAGGTGCTATTGTTAAAGAAATGGCAACAGAAACTTCAAGATCAACTTGTGAATTGATGTGGACCATTTAGTATATCAAGGGATGGATCTAATAACAGTGACAACAAATTATACCCAATTGTTTCAAGAGTTTCAATCGTGCGATAAAACATGATGAAAAAAATTGCCACCTCGCTCCACTCGCCATTACCTTCCTTTTTTTCATTTCAAAAGGTTGGCAGGTCTAATTATCTTGAATTTTGGATATCTTGAAGTAACCAGGGCGATCCCATAAATATCTTGATAAGGTGATTCCACTGTATATAAAGATACTGTAAATCTGGAAAATTTTGCGGGACTTTATTTTCACGATACAGAAATTCTAAATTTATTCGTTAGAAAATATTTTTGCGATATTGTATGCCCTTTTTGTCACACTATTTTCATACTCCTTACTAAAAATATATTTTCGGGAGCAAGAGCTATCACGAAATTATGCATAAATAAAATTCTGACAAATAAAACCGTATTTACAGTACATAGAGAAGGTAAAATCTAGATTTATTTGCAGAAGGGTCAAAATTTAGTCCAGAACTTTACACACAGTTACATTTTGAAATTTGATTTTGTGTTTAAAATGCATAATCAAGAGTCTATATAAAGATTCATTAAGGATACATTTTTAAGTGAAATATTTTTCCCCTTACAGACAATCACAGGCTAGTCAAAAAGAGCTGAAGCTGTTGTTAGATATGTATAAAAGTGCTCCCAAAGAACAGAGAGACAAAGTACAGGTAAGTGTAAATTGTAACCCTCTCATCTTAAGTGTCTCTAAATTTTTCCATAAATCAGATTAGATGTTATTGATCTTTATATCTATTGAAATTATAATCTTGCTACAGATCCCAATTATATTTAAAGATGTACTTTCACTGTTTCATATTAAAAGGTAAAAATTTTATATTCATGTTAACTTAAAGGGGCATTAGCTGTGTTTTTCCACAAAATAAATTTTTCCTTTCTATGACGTTTAGCAAAGAGATTTAGGGATCATTCAGATTTCGCCTCTCCATTATTTTTCTGCAGTCTCAAAACAATATAGTACATTAAAACAAAGGCTTTCTTCCAGGATATTCTGTGTGTGTGTTCTCTCTAGTCATGCATTTTCATAACATCTATCACGATATTAATCATATGAGCGGGAAAATTAAACTATAATGATAATGTAGCCGGTGTCCGGTAAAACTACCCATTTCTTGTTTTCACAACTATTTTTTTCAAAAAAGCTTCGTTTCGCTTATTCCGTACACGAAAATATTTTCCTGATTTAATTTTTGTTGTTGATGACCTTCTTATTATTCATCAGTAATATAAGTGTCATGTAATTTCATATCCATGTACGTATCAAATAATGTATTATCACTTTCTCATTCTTTACGGGTTTACAACAACTTCTATCATTTTATTACATATTTCAGAAGTGCAATAGGATCTGAATCTTTATTTGTGATCATTTGAAATGTAATTAATAACGATTTAAGGGGGCCCAATGTTGGTGATATTATCAGCACATGGTGAAATTTTCCGACTTATGAAATGGTTAACAAAAATTAATTATCATTCATGGAAGTCGATTGGGGTATCTGAAGAAATATATGAATTGTAAGTATGCTTAATCAGTAGTGACAAGTAACACTTGATGTGTAAAGCAGTTTTAATTTTATACCCAATGGCTATTATACCGCAGAATGCTGATACGGCTGATGCTTTAAAGGGGCATTAGCTGTGTTTACCAAAACAATTATTTCAATTTTTTCTACTTTTACTACTTGTACTTGATGTACAATAAAATATAGAGCTATACACGGGCGTAAAGATTTTTTTATATTCCTGTATATGTTGTGAAAATAAAATCAGGTCCACTGAGGTATCCATATACAAATAGTAAGGTTTAGTTAATCAATTGCAAGTGAAAAAGTGCCAAACCTGGGTTTTTAAAGCAATTTTCACAAAACATATAGAAATCTAAGAATATTTATGCTTGTGTATGTCTCTCTCTTTTTTTTTTTTTTTTGGTCATTGTATATCAGTCTAAGTAGTAAATAATAGTTTTGAAAAATAAAACAGCTAATGCCCCTTTAAAACAAAGTTGATTGAGTCTGTACCCTTTAAAACTATATCTGCTACAGATGTGAATCCATCTAAATTTACTAAATTGTTAGATTTCTAAGCATACCCACATAAAACGGGCTTTGTAAATTATCAAGTGCTCAACGTCATCGTGGCCATTCAGGCCTTTGATTTACTACCTAGATTGATGTAAAATAACACAAAAAACCAGTTGACTATTTATATATACATGTGACACTGGACCTGACCTTATTTATTAAACTCTTTAGCCATTTGAAAACTGTAAATTTAGCAAGTTTTGCGAAATACCTAATCATTTTATACCTCCCTTTCACAGTGGCCTAAACTGATCAACTTTGAAATACATACAGTTAACACATGGTAATTAGGGTATATGTCTGTGTATATATATAAGGTAACCTAGGTCAGTGATTCTGAGACTTTGTCCAATACATTGATACCTTAAATGGTGACTGTTATGGACATGTTGGTTCTTTGATAGTGTGTAGGATGCTTGGTGTGTTTTGTTTCAGTTACTTGTGATGGCTTTGTGTAAATTTCAGTTGATGGCAGCAGAGAAGAAATTCCGACAAGAGATTGAGGAGTTGAAGTCTCAGATAAAGAGAATGCAGGAGACGGAGAGACGTGAAAAACGAAAGCTTGCTGAGGAGGACGCCATCAGAAAAATCAGTAAAATGGAAGAAAAAATCTCCGAACTCACAAAAAGTCTTTCAACACAAAAACAGGTGAGAATTATCTCAGATGTACTTATGATATGTAGATTGCATATTGATTGAAGATAATTCAAACATGATCTTTTGTCATTTTTCTCTGATTATTTTGGAATTTAAGATATAATTAAATAACAATATCCCACCTTTTTTGATGCACATTAAATAAAGATAAATTGATATTGATGACCTCATTAGTATTGACGATCTCATTAGTAATGACAACCTCATTAGTGTATTCATCATGGAGTCATTATAAAGTCATGATCACTAAACACAGATCAGATCAAATTTAACAGATTTCACTTTCGTCATTTCAGATTTACAATTCATGATGTAAAAAATGTACCATCGTTTTGCATAGTAATTTAATAACCAATGACCAAGGCTGACAATCGCATAAAGAGTCTATAAATTTAAATAAAAATTTCAGTGTTCAATAAAATGATGTCATATTTTATATTATTATATAACACCAACTTGTGGGGGAGATGGATTATGAAAAAGTTAGATGCGGGAGTGAGTGACATCTGGAAAATTTCAACATAACAATCCAATTTCGAACTCATGTTGAAGATCATTTCTGGATCCAGGACTCAGAAATTATTAATAACAGGAATGAAGTTTCGAACCTCTTGATAAACAATTGCTACATAAGTGAGGGCAACTTTGTCTTATTAAAAAAATCCTTTGGAGGTGTCTTTCTTTTTTTCGTTTCTTCTTATTACTATGACTATGACTATTTTTTTTTCAATTACTTATATGGGTGTGTGCGTGTCTGTGTTCATGATATTTTTTCATTAAATATGTGATATATTCTTTTTCAACAGAGAGAAGAAGCCTTACTGAGCGAAATGGAAGTTACTGGACAGGCATTTGAAGATATGCAGGAACAAAATATGAGACTGCTTCAACAACTGAAAGAAAAGGATGATGCTAATTTCAAATTGATGTCTGAAGTCAGTATAAAATAACTTTGATTTTTTCATTTTTATGGTGTTGTTTTTTTTTGTTTTTTGTTTTATTTTTTGTATAAAACACTTTTGAAGCCACCAGTATGTTGATATGGTGAGAAACAAGTTGGATGATATTAAAGTATTCATTGTAGAAATGAACATATTAGATTTGGATATTTCTGTTGCAGTCTTGGTAAATTTTTGAAAAAAGGAATTTTCACTGAAATATTGTAAAATGAGTCTTCTTTCAATGAAAGACATGTTTGTTATTACTTAAATATTTGTGTTAGATTATTATACAGGAATCGTCTAGCAATCAATTACAACAAATATTTTTTTATATCAAATGTTTTATGTCATGAGAGATAACTTGTGTTTCGTGTTATGTGTTTCGACAAGACATGTAATTGACAACTATGATGTGTAAGAGTTATTCCCCCTTTGATATTTGGTCCCTATAAACCTTATATCTGTGCACAGGATAAACCAATCCATCATAAATTATAATAATGATAGAACCTTACCGGTTATCAAACTTTGACCCTTTTATACCTTAAAGGAACTTTTACAGATGATCAGGTAAAGAGATCTAAATTTTATTTTCATATTAAAGGTTTATTTTAGTACTTATGATTCTACATTTGTCTGCAAGGGCTTACATACTTGAGAAAAGTGGCTTCTTCATCCCTAAGCATCTCTTTGATGGAGAAGCATTTTTGAAAGCAATTTAATAAAAATATTTTCCAGTAAATATAAATATTAGAGTATTAGAAAATAATAATAAAAATTATGTGAACTTTTTTGTTAAAAAAAAAGTGCATGTATAAGTGTTGAAATGATGGTAAAATTCAGTATTGGGCACTCACATAACATTGCAATATTTCAGTGTGTCAGTGACTGTTCAGGTCTTGCTGTATTGAAAGTGCTCGTTATGAATATTAACTTTAAACAGTGCACTGAATATTTGTATCATGAAAGTTGGCCTATCCCTATATGTGCATTTTGACTTCATAAGTACACAAATGTTTGAACAGCTATTTATTGTGACATCATAATGTAAAAGTATGCCAAACATTGCCATGTCAGACTCTTCGCAAAAAGTTAATAGGGATTACTATAAACAAATTTGTTTTATTCCAATTATTTTTGTAGAGGATAAAAGCCAATCAGATACAAAAACTCTTACGAGAAGAAAAAGAAGTCTTGGCAGATCAGGTAGCAAATTTACAGTCACAAGTGGAGGCCCAGAACTTAGTAGTCCGGAAACTAGAGGAAAAAGAACAATTTTTACAGAATACATTATCAACAGTCGAAAAAGAACTCAGGTTGGCTTAGCTGTATATCAGACTTTTCATTTTGGTTTTAATTTACCTGCGACAGTAGTGTTTAGTGGGATCTTTTTCCTATGGATTTAATATTTCAAAAGATTAGGAACTTGTAGGTCTAATTGTAAATAGACAAAAAAGGTAAATAACAGTTTGTATAAATAATAAATGAAACTCTTGAAACCACTACATCTGCCATAGGAATTTGTTTAATGTAGGGATGTTTCTAATGGACGTATTGTAAAAAGCGTAATTTTACCTAGTGCCTCTCTGATTGTGATCTTTCAGGACAGTTGGTGTCTGATGTCTGGTTCAACATTGCTGTGGTGTAGTCTTATCCATTAGGTTTTGGTTTCAATATATTTAACAAAAACGAAATTAAAATTTTTCAAATCCGTCAGTTCAAGTTAACAGCATATGTTTTGAATTTATAATTATCCGTATTGTTGTATTTGTTTTTTCATTCACCTTAACAAAGTTGAGGAGACTTTATACTATCTCCTCAGCATCTGTATCCAGTTAAGTAGATTATTGGAGCTGCTTGCACTGCTGATACATCAGCTTAACTTGTATGGTATAGAGGTTTTATGATTCTAAGCACATGCTATGCTTCAGGTGCTGAATTGGTTCTGTATTTTAGGAAAATGACCATAACACTGATTTAAAACAGCTCAGATATTTTTTGATAGAAAATTGTGCTTTATTTAACAGGAAAGAGCGGTGATTCCATTAGTATCTGATGTTCCCTTTCCGCTTTTTGCCATGCGTTCACTGGAATCCTTAAAACCCATTAAAGGTCCCCATACTCAATTAATTCTTTAAGGGTTGACATATTGTAAATGAGTTGAACTATTATCGCAGATACAAAATTCTAAATAAAATTCAGTTTATTTCTATTAATCATACACAAATTAAATAAACCCACAAAAATGTAAGGACTATTGAAACCAGATTTCAATCAAAAAATTAAAAATATTTTAATTGGGAAGGAATCAACCAATATGTAACGGGAAAGAGCGGTAAAAAAACTAAGATTTAATTTATAATTAAATAAATTTATTTATAGACAAAAAAACCAATGAAATTTAAACAACAAATATCAAAGAAAAAAATTTGAGTTAGTGTCAGATTAGGTACAAAAATATAATAACAAAAAAAATTGTCTTTAGAAGTTACCACTTCAAGGGTATACACAATATATCATTCGGTAGAGCACCATTTGGAAAGATACTGAACCCCTCCGTAAGAAGCTACAAAATATATAAGTGACTCATTCTCTTCATTACCTTACCGTACCACTTGAAAGTAATTTTCATCTTGCAATATTTGGCATTATTCATTTTTACTACTCACAAATGGATTCGATAGTTAAAGCACTTCAAACTACTCTCCACTATCATCAATTACTAATAATAAGTATTGCCATTCTCAATAGCCATACAGTTAACATAGAGTGTAAACAATGTGACTTACATTAACGTTTACCTACACTATAAAACTGTGATAATGATAGTAAAACAAATATATTTAGTGTCTGTATCAGAGTGCTTCTACAATCAACAAAATTTTAACAACGAGAGAGTGGAGAGAGAGGAAGTAAAGGTATTCATGGGTAATGATTGCATTGTTCGATTAGAATACTCGAAGATATTTAGATTTGTCATTACAAAAGATTTAGGTTTATTAACCTCAGGTTTTAATACAGAAGAACACCAGTTATTTTAAAAGAATGTGTTTGTGACAGTTACCATTGACATCTTCATAATTATTGGATTCATAGTGTTACTATCAGCTTTGAGTAACATAGAGTAAGAGATCATGCTAAAATCGAGATTATTTATTACAGTTTAACACAGCAAGCAATGGAGATGCATAAAAGAAAAGCTGTGGAGAGCTCCCAAACAGCGGCAGACTTAAAACTTCACCTTGACAAATACCAAGCTCAACTGAAGGAAGCACAAATTTCAGTTGCAGAAAAGACTGGTGCTTTAGAGCAGGAGTCATTTAAATACAAAAGGATGCAGGTGAGTAACTATTTCTATGTCATTGTTTATAACTCATTTTCTTTCTTCTCTGCTCTGGGAAATGATATACAGTGCAACCTGTTACCACAGACCTTGTCATCTCTAAAAGGTTTTATTTTAAGGTTTCCTTGAGTGAATATCTTAATATGGTATTTCAAGACATGGTAGTCTTTTAGGGTATGTTTCAATGTACAATTTTGTCTATTTAGAACCTTTGTCTTTAACCAGGCTGTATATTTTGGACTGTTTAAGATAGGGATTTTCACATGTAAATTACTTGGGTTAAGGGACATCTGATGATATCTTAACTTTTGATCTAATGACCTTGACCTTTGAATTTTGAAGTTTAAAAAAAATTAACATTGGCTATATCTTAAATAATACAAAGGTTGAGTTAAGATATTTTACAGCCTGCATTTTCATATGGTGCTGTGACCTTGTAACCTAGATAATGTCATTTGACCTACTTTTTAAAAACTTTAACTTGTTTATAAATTTTAAGATATACAGAGTAGAGCATTGATATTTGTAGTCATTATGATCAGGCCTTTCAGATGACACCCTGACCTTTTACATTGTGACCTAGATTATGTCATTTGACCTACTTTTTGAAAATATTATCCTTGGCTACAACTTCTGAAATATATTATAAGGAGTAAAGCTTTGATATCTAAAATGTACAGTTGTTAGGATCAGCCCTATCAGAAGTTACCTTTCAGATGGTACCCTAACCTTTGACCATGTAATGTAGAATTGGAATTTGACATGTACATTTGTTATTTGAAAGGTACAATTGTTAGTATCAGCCCTTTCAGAAGCTATCGTAGGGTGTCCGGGTAGCGCAGTGGTTAGCGCACTCGCTTTTCACCAATGCGACCCGGGTTCGATCCTCGGATTGGGCAGGGAAGTATGTGAAATGGTTACCAACTCGTATCAGCTCCTGTCCTTCGGACTCAGTAAAAACCGAGGTCCCCGTGTCACAGTGAGTGTCGGCACGTTAAAGAACCCTCACTGCTCAACCATAGGTGTCGAGCATAGGCCAAAATTTGAAGCCCTTCACCGGCATTGGTGACGTCTCCATATGAGTGAAAGATTCTTGAGTGGGACGTTAAACAACAATAAACAAACAAACAAAAAACAAGAAGCTATCGTTGACCTTGAGACCTAGAATATGCCATCTGACCTACTTTTAAAAATATTTGCCCATAACATTCCAAATATGAGGAGTATAACTTTAATAATTGATATGCGCAATTGTTATGATCTCCCCTTTTAGATTGTATCATGACCTTGTGATGTAGATAATGCCATTTGACTTACATGTACTGTTTGAAAACATTATCCTGGCTCTAACTTTTGAAGTATGAGAAGTAGAGCATTGATATTTTATTATGCAATCATTATGAACAACCCTTTCAGATATTACCATGACCTTTGGACCTAGATGATGCCATTTGTCTTATTTTTAGAAATATAAACTTTGGCTGTAACTTTTGACAATAGAAAGTATAGCTTTTATTTTCTTCGAGTACAATTCTTATGTTTAGCTATTTGAGATGGTACTATGACTTTGCGACATAGATACTGCTGTTTGACCTACTTTTATGAAACTTTTATCATGGCTATAACTTTTTAGAATAGAGAATATAGAATTTATATTCTACATTTACAATTCTTACATTTAGCCCTTTTAGTTGGTACTATGACTTTTGGCCGTGTGACATAGATATTACCATTTGATCTACTCTTCAAAAAACTGTGTCTTCTCTCTAACTTTTGAAGAATAAGTAAAGTTTGGTATTTTAAATGTGCAATCCTACTGATCAGTCCTTTCAAACTCTACCATGACCTCATAACCTCGATAATGTCATTTGACCTACATCTAAAAATCAGTCATAATTACATAATTGGATATTTAAGATACAATAATATGATGGTCGAACTGCATATTGATAACTCTTGTTCATTTTAAACGGTTACAGCAATGACATTTACCATATTTGATAAAGAGGTAGCTTTAAAACCATTGAAAGAACCATAATTGTTATATCTTTACTCTACAACAAAGAAAATTACCAGTAACAAATTATTGAGGGGGGTCAAGACAGCATTTGACCAACAAAATTATTGAGATTGAACAGAGGTTAATTAATAGAATCATTTACTATAAATGTCAGCAGGTAGGAAGAACCTTTTGTTTCTAGGTTGTATCAATATTGCATTACAATGTACTGGTATTTTCACCCTTGGTTTTATATTTTTGCCCATTTGCAGTAGAGATCATAGGAGTCCCATCTATAATTTTCCCTAAACTATTATGTGTCTATATTTCTATTTAGCTGGAAATTTTCTCCCTCATTTTAAGTCTGGTCTCTCAAAAATTCTCAAAAATTTCTAAGTATAGATCTTATGGGATGACATGTTTCACAAATTACAGATATTTCTGAGACGGACCCCTATAAAATTCCCATTTTTATATTGTTTATGATTATATTGTATAACTTTTAACTTTTAAAAGGAGGAAATTGCTAAACTACAAAGAAAACTGGAGAGAAGTAAAAAGATAGAAATGGCAGGTGCTGCAGATGAAGTACTAATGGCTGAGATAGCCGAGTACAAGGTTGGTTACGAAGTTAAGACAGGATAGAGGAAGTTACTGATTTTTATTGTAACATTGGGAAATATAAATATAATAGCATTAATGTTAGACTACAGTACCAGATACATTGGAAATTTTACCAACATTTTATTGAAATTGGGAAATCTAAAAATACACAAAAATATGTGAAAATACAAGAATCTCTTCGAATTCATTGTCATTTGACTTTAATTGGGAAATTTTGACTGCAAATTTGGGAGGGGGAATGCATTGTTTTGCATTGGGAATTGAGCCATATTTCACCTCTGTATGATAGGGTTGAAAATCCCTGAAAAAAACCATTTTAATACAAATCAAAATTTGTTACGAATACCAATCTTTGATATCCCTGTCAGCTCTACTGAAGAATACCTTTATAGTATTTCATTTTGTTGTTGTTTTATTTTTTCAGGAACAGCTTACCTGTCCATCATGTAAGGTCAACAGAAAAGACGCTGTACTGACTAAATGTTTCCATGTGTTCTGTCTCGAGTGTTTGAAGACTCGCTACGAGACCCGACAGAGAAAGTGTCCAAAGTGCAATGGAGGATTTGGTGCCAATGACTATCATAGACTGTACATAGCGTAGCTATAACTCATCTAATTTCTTATCATTGTAAATACCGCTGTCTCATACCTTTGTATATGACATGTTATCATTGACATTCTTTGGTACATGTGTCTATGTGTGACCGTATGTATGTGTGACTGTTCATAATAGTCATCCAATGTTTAAATCACTGTAGATAGCTCATTATAGAAGTCATTATTTATCTCACAAGTCATTGAAATGTATAAATGATAACTGAATTCCAATACTTGTGAAAATGAATAGATCGTAGCGGTTATCATCATAGTGGTTAATCTTTCTTGTTTTTATCTACATGCTCTTTTTTTTAAGTTGAAATGTTGTTCCTTTTTTTATACTTCTTTGAATTCCTGAAATTAAATAAAACCTACAAATAAAAAAAAATATTTCTATTTATAGGAAGATATTACTTGATAGGTTCAGGGTTTAAGATCAATAATAAAGTAGCAAATTTGCTACCTAAATTTTGGTTGTTATACCAGGTTTTACAACAAAAGTCTGCCATCATACTTTGAGAGGCAAGATTGCATTGCAAATTTGGGTTAATAGCATTAGTCATCCCTGAAATGTGTAGGTCATATACAAAATTTGTGAAAAAGAATAGTATTAAGCATATGGGACATTCTTCCATGACGTATCATCTCGTTGCTCACCTTGATCCTTGTTGCTAGCAGTTACTCATGGTAAAATGTTTGCTGGTAACATATGTATCTAGTGGCCAAAGGTTGCCTCGGTTGATTTCAATCCCTGTGTTTCCTAACAAGTCTGAAGACTTAGATAAATTGGCACTTTGGTGTTTGTTTTCTCAAAATGTTGTGTCACTTAAATGTTACAGGAACATAAACACTTCACTTTTAACATGACATTAATAGACATTAATAAGTAGAACTTTTATGTATGATACACATATTATGTAAAATCTCTATGAATTAATGATATCTATTATAGCTTAGCAGAGTTGCTGTAAGGATGGTTATAGACAAAGTATAACCATATAACATAAAAAATTTTGTTTTGAATTTTTTTTCTTTTTTCGTTGAACTCTCTAGAGGTGATTAAATGTCAGTTTGGTCTGGAATGGTGTACGATATCCCACCATATCATAGATTTCATCTTAGAATTGCTCAGGGATTTAGAAAAACAGAAAAGAAAGATACCTTTTGTTGCTGACTTTATATTATTGTACTTCCCAAAGATCAATGAGGTTTTTCCACAAACTCCTTGTTGATAGAATTCAAATGGCTACTGGTTTCCCATATTGCTTGGTTCTTTATGGAAAATATATTATGATGAATTAGTCATTTTGTTTTTAAATAAAGTAAAGTTAAGTTAGAATTGTAAAAAAAAAAAAAAAGTTTCTTTTTTATGGGTGTGTGTTTGTGTGCTTCAAAGGTTATGGTTCTTTAAGTTATAAACCCCTCACTTAATTTGTAATTGTGTAAACACTGTATCAAATTGATTAGATTTTTTACTGGAACAGTTTAGCATTTAAATCAGTTAACACCAACATACAAAGTGCTCTTTGAATTTGTTATAAAAGTCACATTAAAAAGTTTTATCAGATTTTCTGGATATTTACTGGTATCTGTTTGAATTTTGATATTTAATACAAGTTTGTGATTATAGCAAATATATATGTATATATATATATACATCTAACCTGTTATTTTTTATGGGTATCAATATATTCCATGTAATACTGGTTTTATATTGACTTTAGCTCATACACCCCTATAGACACATTTTGACTGGTCTGTGTCATTGATTTTCAGTAGAGTCCACTATTTTCAGGGGTAAATGGGATAACACCATGATCTGAAAGAGAGGGGAGGATGCAAGTGTGACCATATTATGGAATTATATCAAAATAACTGTGTACATACTAACCATTGTGTGTGTGAATATTTAATGTGATCTTGAAATTGTGGATTAAATTTTGAGTGGCTGTACATAAACTTTTATTACCGTTCTGTTAAAGTTTTATATTAAAACAAAATGAGCTGGTGTTGACAGCATTTTTTTTTTAATTTTGACTGTCAGATCAACTTTAATATATTTTTTTTCACAATAAAATATATCTCTGAGCAAGAAATTACCAATACCTACATTTACCATGTTTTAAACCCAAAAGCATGGTACTGCAGACATAAATAAAGTACAACTCAGAAGACCTTTGCCATGTTTTGTTCAGATATTTGTTGAAACTGAAGCAAATTTCATTGATTTGTGGTTAAAATCTGCATTGTGTGTTCACATATGATAATTAATCAATAGTGGCATAGTCCAATTCCATCTTTGATACATGGTTGTTTTGTTTTATTTTTGCAGCAAATTGCATTTGCTTCCTTGACACTTCTTGTTACTTCTGTAAAATATACCAAATGTTTTAAATTGGCAATGGCTGATTCAAACTAACAGTTACAACAAGTTCTATTTATCAGATGTATTCTTATAATATGCATGTGTTTGTTCTTTTAACCACTAGGCGATCTTCTGATATATGTGAGATAGAGCGTAACATAAAATCTGCATGTAACATTTCCGCTAATGAAAACTCATACTAAAGCTCTCCTTGAAGAAATACAGTACCTATTAAAAAAAGTACTGACTCTATAACAGAATGTGAATATTGTATATATCTGATGGCATAAACATTAGGGTGAATTCCTATCTTAGATGAGTACCATGCTGTATGTCATGATTTTAGTTCTGGAAGGATATATGAGATGTCACAAAATGTCTGAGAGATTTGGAAAGTGTTTGGATTTGTGTAAGCAGCAACATGTACATCATTTTCATATCACTCAATTTATTTGTAATGGGATAATTCATTGTATTATAGAGTAAATGTGTGTACCTTGAGGCAGGGACCATAGACTTATTTTGTATATGGGGAGAAATGATTGAGTGATATTTTCCATGTTGGATCTAGTGACAGAACAATGATGATTTTTCTTAATAGTGAGAGACCTTTGGAGTTTAATTTTGTTTGTAAGTTGATACTCACAGGGCTGAAAATTCCTCAAGTCCGAGGTCCAGGACCTACATATTTTACTTGTGGACCCAGTCGTTTTCTTGCTTTGTGGGTCCAAGGACCTAACAAGTCTGAATCAGTTAATGACTATTTTGTCAATTTATTTCTTTCTAAACTTTACTTGTTTCCTTTGTAAAGTTCAGTTGTAATTTTTTAATATGATCTTGTGGCATTTTTTGTTTATATAATTTTGTGTTCCCACCTTTAATAATTGTCATATGTATTGATTAATTATAATAAAAATCTGACTTAGATACTTAATTGGACCCATATGTTATAAGGACTGGACCCAGGCAAAATTTAACAAAAAAGTACTGAAATTTCAGCCCCTGCACACAGTATTCATTGTTTGGTTAATATTTGTTTTGTATACAAGACGATCTAACACTGACTTGTCTTTTTTGGCCGATAGGACAGATCAAGTACTTTAGGAACAATGCGGGGATATACTTTATTCATTTTTGTGTTCAATTTTTGGAAGCGTTGTAATGCACAACCAGTCAATGAATTGACGAAAGTCTGTAAACATCAACATTCTTATAGTAATTATGTATGATTGTTCATTAGATAGCATTACAATGTACCTGTTAATTAATACAATGTACCTGTTAATTGATACAGTGTACCTGTTAATTGTTACAATGTACCTGTTAATTGATACAATGTACCTGTTAATTGTTACAATGTACCTGTTAATTGTTACAATGTACCTGTTAATTGATACAATGTACCTGTTAATTGTTACAATGTACCTGTTAATTGTTAAGATGACATTGTTTGAATCCCCCATGTTGAATTCAAGGTTACAAAAAATGTTTTTAAGGCAAAGTATCTGTAAATGTGCTGTGCAAACAATTATACCAAAGACAAATTTTAGGGTAGTTTTTGCTTTTGATGACAGTGAATCTCATAGATAATATTCATCAATTTGTTTTGTCATCAACAACTCCTAATATAGTCCTCGGTCAAACAAAATGTTATCTCATATTTCATTGGCTATATTTGTTTTTTCAGGTTTCTCATGTATAAGAGTCATATTGGCTTATAAAGTCTGTTATCAGCTAAGATTCATGTACAGCCTGGAGAATATCATTTATTTGTCTATCCTCTTTTAAGAGTTTTTAAATTCCGCAGTCAGAGTGTTATCATTGTGAATCAGACTGTAAATATAAAGAACATGTCAGACATTTTCCCAGTGTACATGTATGATACCAGACCAATTGTGTACATGTGAATGTGTCTACATGAAGAGGGAAAATAAAAAGAATTAAATATATACATCATCTTATCTTTTTTATTCATCAAACAATGAAAAAACTGTCTATTTCTCATATATTCTGTATATCTACAGTCAAACTTGTCTATAAAGGCCACTCAGGGGAACCGGCAAAAGTAGCTGTTATTGACATGTGTCCTTTTAAAAGGTTTATTTATTATAAATATAATAAAAAGCAGTTATTTTTTAATGACCTTTATAGGCAGGTGTCCTTTATAAAGAGGTGGTCTTTAATGCATATTTGACTGTAAGGCCTTTTGCCCAATTTACCAAGTGTCTACATCCAGTTTGAAGCCTTTATTTTTATGGAAGGAAAATCTGAGATAGTCACTAATCATGAGTATGTTCTGTAGTTGTCTCCCTTTAGCAGCTAATCAGCTTTTTAGCCCACCATCAACATATGGCCCTGCATCCATGGTCAGTCCGTCCTGAACAATTCTTGTCACCGCTAGTTCTGCAAATGGACTGAAGGGTTCTCCTAGAAATTTGCCATGAAGTTCCCTTAAGATCTAGTTGTGCATATTATATTTTCAGAGAGACCGAAATCCAACACGGCCATCTTGAATTTTGACCAAAGGATATTTGATACCGCTATTTCTCAGAAAGGACTGATGGGATGTCGTTGAAATTTGACATCAAGGTTCCCTTTAAGATCTAGTTGTGCATATTGCATTTTCAGAGAGATTGGAATCCAATATGATCGACAGGCGGCCATCTTGGATTTTGACAATGGAAGTATGTATTTCTCAGAATGTACTGAAATTGATTACGGAGGTCAAAATCCAAGATGGACACCTGTCGGCCATGTTGAATTCCATTCTCTCTTAAAATGTAATATGTTCAGTTCAAGTTCAGTTTCGCTATTATCTTGTGAAAAAAGCATTTCACAGAAATATGGAATTAAGTCTAAATTCAATATTGAGACACAAAATAAGAGAAAAGAACCGTCTGTCATAGATCAGACAAAGAACATTCCATAGTGGCGCCAGATCCCTCAGGGATCTCTTGTTACCTCTTAGCTTTTGGAATTTATCTTGTTTCTGATAATTCTAGTCTTTGACATGATATTAAATATTTATTTCAAGTTTAATAAATACTTCAACAAACTTTGAACAATAAAACTAGGGAGAGATGTCACATTTTATGAGTCCTGTGTTGGATTTTTTGTTTTTCTTTTCTTCCGAATGGTCCTTGTAAGAAATCCTTAGTTGAAATTTTTTCTGTCCTTTTTGGAGCCAGCAAATTTCACAATTTTGTAATAATGATTTCATAGTATTGTAAAGGTAATGTTTGCAGGGAGTAAACTCTGCTGATTCATTTTCTAATTTGTTCCCATTATCATCAACCTGAGAGGAAACGTACATGAGGGCATGCTCCATGGAGAGTGATGGGAGGACGCTGGTCACAGGATATTTATTCTTCAGTTCGCCAATTACAAGGTAATGATGCCCAGGCATTGGGTCAGTAAGTGAAGAAAGGTATGAGGAAAGAATGGCCTTTTGAATAGTCCATGTAATCAAGTTGTCCTCAATACTCAGTTGATGTGAGAATTTGTGTTTCTGGTCACACATATGTTTAACAAAGTTGATGAGATACACGCCTGGTTTTATATTGTCTACCATCATGGCATGGATCTGATTTTTTTCTATACAAATCAGATACACTTGTTTGTCCCCGGCATCCGAGGTCTGGAGATGTTCCATTGAATCGGCCATAATAAAAACGGGAATTGTTCCAGAAAAGAAATGAATCTTTCCAGTACGGGAGTGATTCACTTGAACTATGTCACTGTATTTTTGGTGGGGTTCAACTGGCGTTGCGTGCATTGTCAAAACTTTTACAGAAACATTCTGCCCAGAATCTACTTTTCTAATACGTTTAAATGATGTAGATTTTTTCACTTTGTTTTCCATTGGTTTGACTCGGACTTTTTTGGATTTTATGTCCTGGGTTGTTGTTTTATTTCGTTTAAGTTTGTAACAACCATCCATTTTCCCTTCCTTATTTTTTCTCTTCTTTGGCGGTTTACAAGTACCTTTATCTCCCGGTTTTGTTAGATTAACAGCAATACCTGCAATAATAGTAATTGGAAAATGTTAACAATTATCAGTGTATTAAAGGGTTGACTGGAACAAATGATGTACTGGTATTTGTTTTTAACTGTTTTGTTGCTTTTATTCGCGGGTGATTTAATTTTGCTTTATTCGCGGTCAAAATAATTACCGCGAAATTAAATACAAGTGAATATGATACTCTTTACGAAATGTCAAACAATACTTAACCAATCAAAATTATTAAATTAGTCGTAAGATTCTAAGTATGGATATCATGTGTGAGATGGACAATTGGATGTTGTATCATGCCTCGTATAAAATGCTTCCTACTGACCACAGTGAGGTATGAGAGTTCATAAACCAATGCTATGACCTATTGCAAATCGTCGTAGTATGAAATTGGCTTAGGGGCGACCATTTGATTCTGAGGGGGACCTGGGAGATTTTGGAAATAAATATTCTGGCCCTGAAAATAAATAATCTGTCCTTTACAAGTAAGAAAATGAATAATCTGTCCTTTACAAGTAAGAAAATAAATAATCTGTCCTTTACAAGTAAGAAAATAAATAATCTGACCTTACTAGCGCCCAAGTTCTGGTGAAATTTAAATAATGTTTAAAATTTTTCGGCTCGCTTCGATCGCCATATTTCATTCTTCATTTTTTTTGGCTCGCTACGCTCGGATTTTTTTTTTCATTACTAGTCGGGGACCAGTAGCCGGTTAGGACCAGTACCCAACTATGGTGTGATTTCGTCTTCAGGTTACTGGTCTTAGCAGGCTACTAATTCTATTTATTACATTTTTCATAAAAAAAATATCGTAAAACAAACGAAAATTGTAGTAAAAAAATATTTTGATTGATCGAGTGAAAATAACTATGAATTCTTTATGCATGGAGGGTTATTTTTCACAATTAAACAAATTTATTTAAGTGATAAATCCTTATATTTTACTACCAAAAATGTAACAAACATTTATGGCTAATCGAGTGCCTACAGCTGGTTCACGACAACTCGCACACATGCACTATGCTGCCGTTATTATTCATTTTCAGAAGTATACCAGCCTTTTAATGTGGGTAAATTTTGATAAACAATGTTTTTAGTTACAAATTTAGGTCGAAAATGGAAATCAATTTGGGGAAAGGAGCGCGTTATACTTATTTTATTTTGCGTGGACGAAATATATGTAAACGACTATGAATTCAACACACAGAAAACCAATTAATGACCTTGTGCAGACATTTAGAATTAAAAAAAAATACATGATGATGATGATGACGACGACGATGATGGTAACAACATACCGGTCTTATCCATAATTCCAGAAATGTTCGTTGTCATGCCTATTTCAACGATACCTCTTAGGTCTGTAAGGGATTTCTCGAGGGCTGGTACATCTTCATTTGATATAGGCTGGGCAGCTTGCTCCACTGGACACGGTGGATCTTGGAGATGAGTATTATGTTCTTTGGATATATCTGTTTTTGGGGAGTCCTGTACAATATCTTGATCTGATACGTCATACTGATGTGATGATAATCCTTGGTCTTTGATGTCACAACCATTTATATTGTGTTCGATATCGGATTTTTGACTAGCATCAGTTTCTGTGTCTGTTACCAGATCTATTATAACCTCACTTAGTTCCATATCGACTAGATTTAGTCCTCGTAAAACCGTTGCCTGTTACAGAGAATCAAACAAATGCATATTAATAGTAAATTAGATTTTAAAAAAACAAACAAACAACAATTAGATAAAAATCAGAAGACGTGTTTTTGTTTGACCTTCACTGGCGATGACTTATATTTTACTTTTTGTTTGGTAACATACATTGTTGAGGGACAAACTAAACCAAACACATATCGCATTTGTCAAGTTCGGTCTCAAGTAGGATATTTTATTCTCAAGAATAAATTACAGGCTTTGAGTTAATTTCTCGAAATTTTGGATTATTGTCTCAAAATTATGAGTTATCATCTCGAAATTTCAAGAGATTGTCTCGAAATTACGAGTTAGATCTATTGTCTCGAAACTTTTGATTAGTTATTCATTATGGAAATCTTAATCTCCCACTGTACATAATATAGCCAATATAGGGCTAACATGTTAATATTATTGTAATTAAACTTTTATACACACTAACTAACAGACAAGATTTCAAAGGGTTCTAATGATAATCGTCGTTTGAACGTGTGCGCATTATTTTAATGATGACTAAATATAATCCCGGTGAGAGATTGATGAAGAAACTATGAAACACAGGTGAAATCTACTTTAGCCAGTTTAGGTTACTGTAGAAAATAATTCGAACACACCCCAAAAGGTCACTTTTCGGTGTAGATCTAGGGTCGGGAACTTAGAATGCATTCAGAGTCATCATATTTAGATCTAGATCTATGTTGATTTATATCATTGATATTTTAACCAAAATGAAAAGGGATTGCAAACATGCCCTTTGTGTGCACGCTGAAGCCTCCAGTGATATAGGCCTATAGGGACTAGGAATAGACCTGCTTTGTCATTAGGTCGGTCAAAGTCAAACGAATTAAACTCAAGGCAAATAGATAGATCTATATAAGATTCCCTAGATCTGTCAACATGCGTCATTCATGATACGTGTTGATATAGAGCTATCTAGATACTAAACGATCGTCTTACTTGTGCATTTGCTTTGGTTCGTTTTTTTTAACTATAATATTGTTAGATCTATTTAATTATAATGCAGATGGAAAACAAATGCTCCTCAAATTTAATCTTCGGCCTACCTGTTCAAAATCATGAAATGATTCTCTGTTTTCTTACTGATGCAGTCACACTCACAGTGGTGCAATAAGGTCTCACTGACACAGTCGTCTGTCAAACCCCACCAAATTTGCTTCATGACGTCATTTTTCCTTGCATGACGCGTGTCATCGCTCTTTGTAGCATGGACATAGGTCTAGAACCACTGCCGGCACTGGAGGTCGAAACTATGTTAATAAAATAAAATTTAGTACAAACATGTGTCTATATCATATTTATTACATATAATACAGATTTGCATTATATATAATAAATATGATATAGACATAGATCTATGTTTATACTAGATTTTATTTTATTAACATAGATCTAGTTTTGGCCTCCTGTATCTAGAACTTGTCAAGAGAGAGATAGAATATACATCTTACATCTAGGTCTATCACAGAAAATCACATTCTACTTGACTTCTGTTTCTAGATTGTTGGACTCTCGAGCTCCGTCTCAGGATGGAATAACAATTTCGAATTCGATAGAATAAATCAGAATCCATATGATCAACTTAAATTTAAAATCAAATTTATAGACTGCTAGAGCAAGTATAAAACCTATTCTGACTCGCTTTGATATTCCCATGCATGATCAGTCAGTGTCTTGAAAATGAGAAATGGATCCCCATAGATCTAAATTATCCCTGATTCCTTATATGGGCCTATCTTGTATAGATCTACTAGTATGTTGGCTGATGTGTGTCATTTTTTCTTTTTCTTGTTTGTTTTTACCTTTCGCCGCAAAAGGTCTTTTGCTCCGAACGGAAAACATTTAGATTATAGATCCACAAGGACGACAATATATTAACCTAAAATATCATCATTTCAAACAAAACCGTCAAAATGTCGTTGTTTCGCCCGAATGTACGAGATTTCATTTTATTTTAAAATTAATGATCTTTCGTTATTTCGCCCCGAAATCGGTAACATT
>BROG01001255.1:37500-86017 GCA_030159075.1 Atrina japonica | reverse complement strand
ATATATATATATATATTTATTACCTTGGTCAATTTATTTTGGTCATTGATTAGACATTACCAACCAGACTTAATATGAATTGGAGACAGTGGTTATAAAGGATTGGCATTTTACCAGAGAGACAGATCCTACATACAACTACACATTTACTGATATGTAAGAGAATCGGTTTTTTTTTACTCATTCCTTTTCAGTTTAACGTATATAGTAGTGATTCTTGAAGTAATGATGTACGCTATGAAACTCTTTAGAGTAATAGCTGTTGTGGTAAAGAGAAGAATACATGAAAGCGAATTGTATATATTGTAAGAAATAGATCAGTAACGAGTATGACTTATCATGTATTCAATTCTTAACTGATGATAATTGAATATCAAAGAGTAAAAGACGATCTACAACTTTGTATTCTTATTTCTATACTTTGTATTGTTTGTAGTCAAACCCTGACTGATCCATTGAAAAGTTATATAACCTGGATTATATATCATAGTCAGGTATAATTATTTGAACCATATTTGTAAATATTATGACAACGTATTGTACAAATATTCGGAGTTAATATGTCTCTATATAATGTCATAATGTAGTTTGAAATGTATCATTGTATAATCCAATTATTCGTAAAAAAATTAGATGTTACTTCATTATTATTGTAACACTGGTAATATGAAGGATTGTTAACTTTTAGATAGTAAAACAATAACCAGTGTGTTTGTGAATACCATGTGTGTGTGTGCGTGTGTGTGTGTGTCTGTTTACGTGTGTGTGTGCGTGTGTGTGTCTGTGTGTGTGTGTGTGTATATGAAATAGACAGACACAGACACACACACGCACACACACGTAAACACACACAAACACACGCACACACACACTATCCACTAAAGTATTTAACTGAGAGAAACTGAAGCCAGTTTGTTGTGTCTTCTACGACGTCCGCACTTCACACCATTAACCTATACATTGCGATGGATGCATATTAAAATAGTGATGATTTTAATACATACTTTTTTAAACATAGGCAATAATGTCTTAATGTTACTCAATGAGTTGAATTAAATAAATTGATAGTAATGGCTGTTAACACATTTATATAACCCCAATACTATTTTTATTGACTGAATCTGGCTCAATAAATTGGGAACTTGTGACAGATTTTGACAACTTTATTTTGGCGACATAAATTCTTCAACCCGCACAACCTGCATGACCTTGGATTTTATCAAAAATTATCTTTAAATAAGATGTCCAAAACAGGAAATAACTCTCATCACGGTTTACCTGACAATATCAGCCCATTGAGTTTTTGTAGACCTTTGCGTGGTAAACATATTTGCTTCTTTTACTTTCTCTCTATGTATTATACTTTTCAACATATAAAGACAAAACTGTTCAAAACATGAGAATTTACTAAAAAAGGGAAATAACTCCAATGTAGATCTACATGGCAATTTTGACCATGTTGATTTTTTTTTGTAGATTTTTCCGTGCGGAACATTTTAGCTTTTTCACTTTATCTCTAAATATCATACATTTCAAGATAATGTCAAAACAAGAGGGCATCAATCGCTCACCTGAGAACCATCTACAAATGTCAAACGACCAAGAAGAATATGTACATGTAGGTTTATCTGGCTACAAAACATAAATATTGCTGTTTTAAGAAATTCATGAAAATAAAAATCAAATTTCTTCAAAAATTCTTGCACAAAAAAATTCTTCAACTATATACAAGTAAAACACTTTAATGCATCATTGTGAATGCATGGGGAGATAACTGAAAAAATCATGTAAAAATCAATGAAAATGACAACGTATGAAAAGAACTAAAAAACGCGTCAAAAATTAATATTCTGATTTCTATGAAAAATACAAACTTGAATCATACAATCATGTACATCACTCAGAAACAATACGTTTTTTTTTCAATCCATGAAGTGGTTTTGGAAAAGAAGATTTTTAAAGAGGGTACCTTTAGGGACCTATTCTTCCCCACCCTGGATCCACCCCATGGGCCAATCTGGTTGAAAAGTACAAACTTGGTAAAGGAACTTGTGCACTTGCTTCTTGTAACGTTTCGTCAAAATTCCTTCCGCAGTTTTGAAAGAAAAGCTGATAGTGTGAAAAATGCAACCCCCTTTCTTTTTTTACAGTCTTAAAAAGTTCATAAAACATTCCAGAAATTAAATTTCTGCAAAGTTCTTGCACAAAAGCATTTCTTCACCTAATTACAAGTAAAACACATTAAATGAATTCATCAAAGTTAATGCAAGGGGAAATCATGCAAAAATGAATGAAAATGACAAAGGCTGAAAATACCTCAAAAACGCGTAAAAAAATAATATTCCGATATCTATAAAACAAACAAACTTGAATCATACATCTATGTAGATCACTCAGAAACAATCCGTTTTTTTTCAATTCATGCAGCGGTTCTGGAGACGATTTTCAAAGAGGGGTACCTTTGGGGACCTACTCTGTCCGCCCTGGATCCACCCCTGGGCCATTATGGCTGAAAGGTACAAACTTGGTAAAATGAGTACTGGCTTCCTATCAAGTTTCGTAAAAATCCCTTTAGTGGTTTCAGAGGAGAAGTCGAAAATATGAAACGTTTCTGGACGGACTCCAGACGGAGAGTGATCACAATACCTCATTCGAGCCTTCGGATCAGGTGAGCTAAAAAGCTGAAAACATGAATGATCTACTTAAAGGGGAAAACTCCCAAAGTTAGAGGCATCTGACAATCTCAGCACTCTTGACTATGTTATATATTTTTGCATGCTGAACAATTTTTGTTTTTCACATTTACTCTATCAATTATACTTTTCAGGATAATATAAAAAAGCAAGAACAATCATAAAAACGCACAAAAAAGGGGAAATAACTCGCATTAGATTCGACCCGACAATGTCCACCAAATAAAATTGCTGCTCCTTTTAAGATAACGGTTTATTTACTAACTTTAATAATTTTGGAGATACATGTATTAAATAAAAAATATCTGCTGACTCATTCGTTCTATATTCAGTCATGGCAGCCATATTTTGTCCTAGCCCCTTTTCATCTCCAAACTCTATGAGGATTTTACATGGGACCTCTTTTGCCCCACCTTCGATTCATCCCTAGGGTAATCTGGCGAAAATTCACATATATGATACACGACCATAAGTACTTTTTTCCTGCAAAGTTTCATCAAATCCCGTCTGCTGTTTTGGAGAAATGGTACAAAATACGAAAAGATATTGGAGAACCCTTGGTTCAGACATGTCAGGTGAGCTAATATCCAACAGGAATGATCAAATCTTAAACGTTTATCCCGCATAACTTGCGAAAACGTTTTTTTTTGTCAGCAATAAAATTTAAAAATGTAATAAAATTAATTGAAGAAGAGGTTCAATATTGGAATTTGTAAAAATGTTATCTTCCCTACCTATATATACTATTGACATGTACATTGCATGATGCCCAGGGAGTCTGGACTAACTTTCATACAACTGAAGTTTTCAGTTATGATAGGACCAGATTCAACAACTTGTGTCAGTTAATTATCATGTTTTCCGAACTATCATTAGTTAATTTGCAAAATTTGGAAAGACACTTGGTAAACCTTACATGATATCTGACTTTGGAAATTAACTTGAGTTACATTTATAAACACAATCAACCAACCCTCATAGTAGAACTTCTTTTTTTTATTGAATCTGATAAAATGCTGGTATTTTTAATAATATATTTATTTCTGTGCTTACTGTAGCTTTCCATCCTTACAAAGAACTGCTTTAATACACTTGGAGAATTCATGTTTGTAGTACGGATACCACCCATTGCAGCAAGAAATGTTTAAAGCATCAAACAAACCGTGATATGTGACCATGCTTGTTTCTTAGAGAAATACAAACTGTGGAAAAAAGTAGCAATATTGACATATTCTACATTGGACTGTTGGTCCGGAAACTTTTCAGCAGATGAGGTTAATGTTTAGCAGACGCTTGATATTTCTACTTCCTTTTTATATACTCAGTGAGAACACACTAAAATGTTCTAGGCTTTGGGCAGAAAAATATACCTGTAGGATCAGTTGGGTTATCCTAAATAACTGTTCCCTTTATATGTAAATCTCAAATGTATAAATTATTTTAACACTCCTTAGGAGTGGAGGAGACTTAAAAATGAATGGAAATGACAAACCTGGGAAAGATGTCAATACATGTCAAAAATTAGTTTTCCAATTTATTCGAAAAATAGGAAAGTGAATCATGCATCCATAAAAATCACTCAGATGCAGTTAGTTTTAAATCCATTGAGCAGTTCTGGAGAAAATTTTTAAAGAGGGGTGCTCCGTGGCCTATTTTGCCCCACCCTGGCTCCACCCCAGGCCGTTCTGGCCTGAATTAACAAACTTGGTAGAGGACCTAGAGTACTTACTTCCTATAAAGTTTCATAAAAATTCCTTCAGTTTTATTTATTTATTTTTGTTTAACGCCACATCCAACGATATTTCAGTTATATCGTGGCGATTTTAAATAAAAACACAGTAAGTATATTTTATTCTTCTAAAACTTCTGGACAATAATGATTGGGTAAAAGACAAATAAAACCCCTTCAGCAGTTTTGGAAAAAAAATATGGACAATTACCCCCATTCCCTTCATTTTTACAGTCTTAAAAAAATGCTTATTAAATTTCAGCATTTTTTTTCAGGAAAGAGGACAAAAATGCATTCACAAATTTATTTTCCAATTTCAACTTGAATCATACATCTATGTAGATCACTCAAATACAGTTACTGTTCAATTCATGAGTCACTTCTGGATATGTTTAAAGAGGGGTACCCCGTGGGACCTGTTATGTCCCACCTTAGATCTACCTATGGGTCCATCAGGCCGAAAAGAACAAATTTGGTAGAAGACCTTGAGTACTTGCTTCCTATAAAGTTTCATCGAACTTCCTTCTGCGGTAATGGAGAAGTCGAAAATGTGAAAAAATTACGGACAGACAAAAGGCAATCAGAATATCTCACTTGAACCTTCGGTTCAGGTGAGCTAAAAATATGTTGGTTGCAAAGGCAGACCATTTAGCTTGCCTGTTTTATGCTTGTTATAATTCAAGTCAAAACTAAGCCACAGCAACCAGCATCCCCTCTTGCACTTTTTAGTAATGACCCCAGACAATGTGCATGTGGAATTTTGCGGCTGTAGCTGCAGTACTTTGGCCACCATGGACTGAAACAAAAAGCTTAATGCAGTATTATTCATATTATAAACATTCTACCAGACTTATAATGCTCAAGACGATATCGTTTCTGTCAATTAGACTTCATCAGTTGAGCTCCAATTAAAAAGTTATGTGTATTTTCTAAAGAGAAAGTGGTATTATACAAGGCCAAATAATATCTCTAAAATATGATAAATGACTAACTCTAGGGAATAGGTCATAGCAACCAGCACTCGCCTGCACTGTTGAGTAATGACCCTAGTCAATGTACATGTGAAGTTCCAAGGCTGTAGCTCAGGCTTAGGCATATATATATATATATATATATATATATATATATATATATATATATATATATATATATATATATATATATATATATATATATATATATATATATATATATATATATATATATATATATATATATATATGTGTGTGTGTGTGTGTGTATAGGTAGATAGATAGATAGATAGATAGATAGATAGATAGATAGATATATAGATAGATAGTAAATTGATAGATAGTAAATGACTAAGTCAATGAAGCTACAAATTTGGGTGAAACTTAGGCCACAGCAACCAGCATTCCCCTGCATTGAAGAGTAATCATCCTACAAAATGTGCATGTGAAGTTTCATGGCTGTAGCTGAATATTTTGCCTACAATAGATTGAAACAAAAGGCTTTACACAGAAAATGACGCCGTTGCCACCGAAGCAGTGACAGCAATAGCTCAAGAGTCTGTTCTTTGAACAGGTGAGCTTAAAATGTTACATACATTTATTTATTTTTATTTCCTTGTCTTCCAAAATGAAGTGTCTTTGGTGAAACAACAGGTTTCTGTGTCTGTCAAAAGCTTTATCTGAAAAATAAGATAAAATACTCAGTGTCAAATGCAAAATTGTTAAAAATGAACTGAAATCGATCACCTGAGTAAACATTTGACAAATTTGAAAAGAACATATGTGCAATGTAGCAAGGTTATTTAAAACATACTTTAAGTTTAAAAAATGTTAAAACTTTGCATTCCTCCCAGGCATTGGATCTAAAGGAGGAGTATACCCAATTTATTCAACTCTAGATTAACCACTAGCACACATTTGTTAAAACAAACAAAACATATTAGCTATGCCAAAATACAAAGTTATGACCAGGACACAAAATTTATTCACAGGTACACCAACCTTAAATATTGATCAAAGCTCATGACACACATTTGGATAATGGACAACAACTGAGTGTGAAATAATAATACTGTCAAATGTAACATGAAGAATAAATGACCCATACATTACTGATGAATAGACAGATATAAGGCAGGGTATCCATCAAAGTATTTAAATGGGTTGTAGTGATACAAATTAAGCCTGGGATTGAAAGTAATAAAGATAAATCCACTATAAAAAAAAATCATAAACAAATGAACATGGAATGAAAACCTCAAAAGTCACCTCAGGGAAATTTCCAGTCAAGTTTGGTTAGAATTAGTTACATTTGACAGTATTATTATTTCACAAAAGACAACAAAGCTTGCTGAAACGGGTGTACATTTTCAAAATAGATATTTGATCCAAAGTTGTCAGGTTTTAAGGTCAAAGGACTGTCTGGTAAAATTTAGAAAAGTAAGTCAAGTCCAAGGTCAAGTTAACTAGGTCAAAAGTCGTTACCAAATGAAGGGTCTGGTCATAAGAAATATATACATGTATAAAGGAATCTTGTTATTTCGAAATATGATGAGTCAAAATTCCGCTTATATCGAAGTTTAACAACCAGTCCCGATATTGATTGATAGATAAATGAAATAAACATTAATTAAGTTTGCTATCTCGAATTCCGCATATCTCGAAGGAATAGGGTCGGTCCCATGCGTTTTGAGACAACAAGATTCTACTGTATACAAGTATGTGAAATATCAAATCCTCTCCTGGTTTAATGATATAGCCAAGATTTAAGTTTTTGAAAAGTAGGTCAAAGTCCAAAGTCAAGGTCACTAGGTTAAAAGTCAAGGTACTAAACGGAAGTAGTCGTCATAAGGAATCTATATGCAAAATATCAAAGTTTTATCTCTCATGGTTTAAAAGCTCTAGCCAAGGATAAAGTGTTTTTTATAACAGAGCCCTGTCCCTTGCGGTTTAAAAGTTATAGGCCAGGTTAAAGTTTTGTTTACAAACATTCGTCCTGGGGAGCTAAAAATCAAAAGTTAAAAATCTATAGACAAATTTTGCTCTACATTGTATCCATGAATGTTACATTGTTAAAACGGAGGAAATTTGACCGTACGACACCAGGTCACGGAGTATTAAGTGGGCGGGTTATCTATAATGGTTTTACAATTCCACACCTCTGGTAAAGCACTAAATGTATAAAACTTGTCCCCAGGCGTTCACTGCGTGTATGCAGATTATCTGTCCAGATGTATGAGGACTTAAAGATACACCAAAATAACTTTCGAGATTATATTGTTTGATAAAAAGTGGATCTGCGTTGGCTGAATTAAGGGGGTTTGCAGGGAATGTGATTAAAATTGATATCAAGACGATAAAGTTTAATTTGAAATATGCTAGTACAATATATATGTAGTTTGAGCAGCGATCGCTGGTTTGAGCAAATGCCCGGTGTTGAAAATATGAAACGTTAAATCGACTCTCAAATGTTGGCAAGCTATATATATATATATTTTCAAACATAATGCTGACATTAATTTTAATCATACCGTAGTACATCTAAAGCATGAATATTGCCGACATCTACCAATATAGTGATTAATTGAAGAGTAATGCTTTTTTTTCACGTAATCTAATCAATAAAATCAGTATTTTTTATTACTTTATATTCAAGAACAGTCCCTAATTTATTCTAAGTACCTGTGACCAAGCCGGGGTTAGATACATATATTATGATATTATACATCCACTATATCAATTGTAATATTCCCAGCAAATGAATTGGTAAAATTCACTTTCTTAACAGATGTCAGAGAATATTAAATTAATCCAATTGCAATCATAAAAATTGCAACTTTTATATTTTTTTTTTCAGCTGGAGTGCTGGTGGAGTTTGGGGGGGGGGGGGGGTGGGCAAGTCGAAGATTGTTCCATAGTTAAACTTTCATCCCTGAACCAGGGGTACAGAAATGGCTGCACAGACACCTTCCCTCCTTCTCAGAATGGTTATTAAAGCACCTTTACCTAATCAGGAGATGAGTTTGACCTACAAGTAATTTTAATTGTTCCTTGTCTAATGTCAAGAATGTCATGAACTTTTATAGTAAATGATCAAACTGTCAATGTACTAGGGAAAATTATGTCTATGAAATTTTGTCAAAAGTAAAAAGCTATTTGTGAAGAGTGTGGGGTTATATATTCCTATAACCACCTTCTAATAACATCCCTAAATGTATTTTTTCACTTCACAGAGTCAATGTAACCAAGCCAATTAAATCGATACAGTGATTGACAGGCGACAGGCGACTTAATGTCAAACTGAGTTACCTGTACAGGTATAGTGGACAATCCTTTAAACTCCCACTTTAACTTACGACCTAACCGGAAATGAACACCTATCTGGTTACGATATATATATATATATATATATATATATATATATATATATATATATATATATATATATATATATATATATATATATATATATATATATATATATATATATATATTGGTGTTGTGGATTTGTAGGGAATACGCTATAGATAATCTGTGTGAAGTTTCAGGGTCATCGATGAAAAAAGTCAAGATCACAGCTGAATTTGAAAAATCAGTTAAATTTTCAATTCGAAATAGCTCAAAACACCACCACCCCCCCCCCAAAAAAAATTAGATGGAGACAGACATTTACAAAAGATAACGGTAGGAATATACATATGAAGTTTGGAGGTCGTCGGATCAAAACTCAAGGTCGCAGCTCAATTTGAAAATCTCAACTCAAAACAGCTAAAAAACTACATAATTATTATATATATATTTTTGATCAGGATGTATTGGGGATGTGATGAATACTTTTTGTGCGCAGTTTTAAGGTTAACAGATCAAAAGTCATGGTCACATGTATATTCGAAAATTGGCTTATAATTTCAACTCAAAATAGCTACAAGATTATGGAAGTTTAAATATATATTAATGTTTAAAGTTTGTAGAATATATGCTGATGAATATTTGTTTTAAGTTTCGAGGTAATAGGATCAAACTTCAAGGTCACAAGTATATTTGAAAATACTGTTAAGATTAAACAAATGTAATATGTATATATATATATACATATATATATATATATATATATATATATATATATATATATATATATATATATATATATATATATATATTATATATATATATATATATATTATATATTATATATATATATATATATATTATATATATATATATATATATATATATATATATATATATATATATATATATATATATATGGTCATGACAGAGTGTATATTTTAGTGTTTAAGATTTGTAAGAAATATGTTTGGAGTATTTAATCCAAAAACAGCTCAGAAACTATAAAACTTGTTACTGTTTCTGTTCAAGATATGTAGGCAATTTGGTAAAGAACGAGAACTTTCAAGGTCATCGGATCAAAGCTAAAGGTCACTGGTATATTTGAAAACTCGGTTTAAATTTCAACTCAAAATATCTGAAAAATTATGGAAATTGTATATACATGTTAGTATAGCCTATCTGTAGGCAATTGACTGGAAAATATTTGTGTGAAGTTTCAATGTCATTCGATCAAAGGTCATGGTTATACCTTAGTTTGAAAATATAGCTGACATTTCAACTAAAAATAGCTCAATATCTGTAGGACTTTTTATACATGTGTATGTTGAGGAATTGTAAGCAATATCCTGAAAAATATTGGTGTGAAGTTTCAAGGTCATATGATCAAAGGTCAAGGTAAGGTAGTTCAAATAGTCAGTTAAAATTTCAACGTTTAATAACGTGAGAAATATGAAACATTTAATTATATGTTAGTGTTGAGGATATGTAGGTAATTTGCTCCACACTATTTGTCTGGAGTTTCAAGGTCTTCGGATCAACGGTTAAGATCACAGGTATATTTGAATATTCGGTTAAAAATACAACTCAATATAAATTAAAAAATATGAAGTTTTATATATTTGATAGTGCTAAAGATTAGTCGGCAATATGTCCGAGAGTATTTGTTCGAAGGTTCAAGATCGTCGGATTAAAAGGTCAAGGTCAGAGGTATATTTGAAATTTCAATTAAAATTTCAGCACTTAAATAGCTAAAAAATATGGAAGTTTTATAGAACTGTCAGTGTTTAAGATTTGTAGGAAATTTGTGTTATATATATATATATATATATATATATATATATATATATATATATATATATATATATATATATATATATATGTGTGTGTGTGTGTGTGTGTGTGTGTTAGTTTTGATCAAAGGTCAAGGTAATAAATCAGTTAAAATTTAAACTCTTAATAACTCGAGAACTATGAAACTTTTATACATGTGTTAGTGTTAAGGATTTGTAGGCAATTTGCCAAAAAGTATTTTCGTGAAGTTTCAAGGTCATTTGATGTAAGGTGAAATTGACTCAAGTAAATTAGCTAAAACTATGTAACTTTTATATTTCTGTTAGTGCGACGATTTCTAAGGAATTTGCTGAAAAATATTTGTGTGATATTTCAATGTCATCGGATCAAAGGTCAAGGTCAGAGGTATATTTGAAAATTCAGTTATTATTAAAACTTAAAATAGATAAAAAACAATAGAAGTTATATATATATATATATTAGTGTTTCAGATTTGTAGTCAATATGCTGTAGAATACTTGTGTGAAGTTTCAAGGTTATCGGTTCAACTGTGAAGGTCACAGGTATATTTAGAATATGGTTAAATTTCAACTCAAAATAGCTCGAAAACTATGGAACTTATATATATATATATATATATGTTAATGTAGACGAATTGTAGGAATTTGACCGATAAATAACGTTGTGAAGTTTCAAAGCCATCGGATAAAAGGTCAAAGTCATAGCTCAGTTTAAAAATATCGTTAAAATTCCAACTCAAAACAGCTAACAAATAACGAAATGTTTATGTATATTTTAGTGTGAAGAATTGTAGACATTGGGTGAAAATATGTGTGCGAAGTTTCAGCGTCATCGGATCAAGGTAATAGCTGAATTTGAAAAATCAGTTACTATTTCAACTGGAAATAGCTCAAAACTGTCCCTCTCCAAAATTTAGATGGCGATATTTATTTTTAGACAATGACGCCAGGAATATATGTGTGAAGTTTCAAGCTGGTTGTATCAAAGGTCAAGGTTGCATCTCAATTTGAAAATTCGAACTCAAAATAGCTCAAAACTATAAAACATTTTTAGATACACTAATGTTAAGGATTTGTGGACAATTTGTTGGAAAATATTTTAGTGAAGTTTCAAGGTAATCATGTTAAAGGTCAAAGTCATAACTCAGATTGAAAATTCAGTTAAAATTACAACTCTAAATAACTGTGGATCTTTAATATATTTATTAGTATGGAAAATTTGTAGGCAATTTGGCAAGAAATATTTATCTGAAGTTTCAAGGTCATCCGATGAAAGGTCAAGGTCACGACTCAGTTTGAAAATTCAGTAAAATGTTCAACTCAAAATTGCTAAAAACTATGTAACTATATATATATATATATATATATATATATATATATGATAGTGCTGACGATTGGTAGGCAATTTGCTGAGGAATATTTGTGTGTAGTTTCAAGGACATCCGTTCAATGGTCAAGGTCACAGGTCAATTCAATTTCAAACGCTTTTCAAATATATGTTTGAGAACTTAAAATCTTTCAAAATTAATTGAAATATTCTTCTGATCTCATTTCTTTTCAAGTTCTTTTCAACCATTTAGTCCCATACCCGATCGGATGACCCCGGTGTTATAATTATTATTATTCTTTTTTTTATTGGTACCCAGACAATAAATAGCTCTAGAAGGTGCTAGAGTTGGGTTGCTCCAGGTTCACCTCCTTACATAATGAGTGCCCAGTTATAATATTTCCGTACATTAATTGCATGGCACTGTTTAACTTTGCCCATTGATGAATACCTTTTTATAACATATATTAAATACAAGACAAGACTGATACATCCACTTTCACCCCCCTTTCACACTATTTTACATATTTATCATACATATTGTACATTTCAAAGGTGTCTATATATTTTCAATTATTGAGCTAAAGAGTTTAATGAAATATGGTTTACTCCATCTATCGTGTCCATACACATGCACTTGTACATTATACATACGCATATATAGAGATCTACACATTTACACCCATACACATATACTTACACGCATAAACATTTACATGCATATACTTAGACCATAATGCATATATTTATATATATATATATATATACATGTACATGTATATATATACCCACATGCGTGCATCGCTCATATACACCCATGCATGCATGTGGCTGTGTATTAAACCTTATATTTAATAGTTGATTATACAAACTATATGATAATATAATTATTATGAATGACAGAAAACTTTATTTTATATAAGTTTTTGTGCAAAGCACTTGTAATTACTATTCACATGTATGGATTATCCACAAATAAATTTTCCAATGAAGCCCACTTTTTATTAAATTTATCCATTTCTTCTTTAATTTTATACATATATTGTTCTAATTTATAATATGACATTAAAAGACGTTTTATTTCATCAAACACTAACACCTTGTTAAGAAATCTTTTCTTATAAATATAATACTTTATCAGCATTATACAGGTATTTAATGCTTTATATTTTTTACCTGTTTTAAGAAATAGTATATCCATTAATGTAAAATGGTCTTCGACAATATCATTAAACCAGTTGTTTATATCATTCCAAAATCTACTTACACAGTGACAATCGTAAAATAAGTGTTTTATAGTTTCTATTTGTGTGTTACAAAAGCAGCAGTTAGGATCATTTCGAATACCCAGTTTGTGTAGTAATTTGTTGGTAGCTAGGATATTATGTACAATTCTGTACTGAAACCATATCAGTTTAGTATCATTTGTATTTACAAAAACATTATTATGTATTATATTCCAATCGAAGTTATCATAAAAATTCAACATGTTTTGCCATTTTATTTCAGCTTTCACTTTATACTCTATATGAATACAAAAAATATTATATATTGATTTAGATCCTCTTTTATATTTACAAATACTTTTAATAAATTTTGGTTGACTTGGTCCAGTTTCTTTTTCTACAATGTCCCTAACAATTGGAAATTTAGTAAGAAGGAGATTTTTAATCCCTAAAAAATTGTAAAGGGGACACGAATGTTAAAAATTTCAACAAATGTTTCATAAGAACATATTTTTTCCAAAGCAATCAATCATGTCTTTTACATTGACTATACCTTTATTAAACCATTCTTTGTAGAATATTGATTTTCCATCATTTTTAGCTTTGGGTTCATCCATAATGGTGTATTTAAATAATCTGTTTCTGAAAGTTGGTAAAAAATATCTTGAAAATCTGTTAAATATTGAAATACTTCTTTCCAAAATAAATTTTGAGTCTGTGCAGCACATTTTTTAGTGTAATCATTACCTAATAAAAAATTTTTTTTTTTTATATCTACATTATTAGCATCAAAAAATAAGGTACACCATTCATTATTGTTTTCTGCATTTAAGATTCTTCTTTTCCATGTAAGTTTTAAACTTTTGATAAATATCTTGGTGTGCATCTTTCTACATCCCCCCTTTTCATGATCTTGAGTAAGTATTTTTCTTGCTATTCTATCGGGTTTATAATTCAATATAAATTTGTAAAACATATTGTCAATTTCTTTTATTGTGTCTTCATTTGGTTTCGGTAGAGCTATCAAAAGATGAGTTAACTTTGTTATTTGTTATAATCATTATTATTATTATTATTATTATTATTATTATTATTATTATTATTATTATTATTATTATTATTATTGTTATTATTATTATTATTATTATTATTATTATTATTATTATTAGTAGTAGTAGTAGTAGTAGTAGTAGTAGTAGTAGTAGTAGTAGAGGTAGTAATTGTAGTAGTAGTAGTAGTAGTAGTATAATATAAAATGACATAGAGCCGGCCTAGCTCAGTCGGTAGCGTGCTCGATTCTTGATCATGAGGTCGGGTCTAAGAGTCTAGCCGGTGGCAGGTCGGATTTCTGTCCTTCGGATTGAGACAGTAAAAACTGACGTCCCGTGCCACAGTAGGTGTCGTCATGTTAAAAAATCTTCACTGCTCAATGGCCGTAAGTGCCCAGCATGGCCCAGTATCTGAAGCCCTCACCGGTATTTGGTTACTTCTCCATATGAGTGAAAGATTATTGAGTAGGGCGTTATACAACCATAAACAAACAAACAAACAAAATGGCATATCTGTACCATTAAATTACAGTGTTAAAAATCCGTACATTTAAATAAACACCGTAGTATAAACACTAGTTTGTATTATCAGTATGTTTAATTTCTTTTATATATGTTTTTGCTTAATCCTGCGTTTTAACACTTCCACGACAGGGAAGACTTAAAGAGAGTGCATGGTGCTGACTTTGGATATCATTGTACAGATATATCGAAAGCTGACATTCCAGCTGTGGTATATGTTTATTCAATGTACAAATCGCATTGGCAATGGCATTGGCAATATTGCGACAAAACTAACACATTTGCTTAAAATTTCAACGCATTTGATATTCGTTTACGAAAGTATAATATTACAATTCTGTAATTAAAATATGTGCGTCGCTCAATCGAAACTAGTACATAGTATGTATACAGCGAGCGTTACTGAGTTTAAGAATGTGGGATCTTTTCACTTAAATGTGGTTATCTGGTCGTTGACATTTTTGCACACTGAACGCAAAAATGAGTTAATGATATACAACAACAAGAGATGAGTAAGAATGACTTTCTGCGAATTGTTCATGTAAATAATACACACACAATAAAAAAGACATATCAACCATTGCCGTCACAAACAGCCGCAGTTGGATGATTTTATAAAAGCACGGTTTGAATAATCATTTCAATCACGCCATTTTAGATCTTCCCATCGTTCACACAAGTCGAGTTTTTTAGGATCATCACAAAACAGAGGTAAATGGTTTACTTATTTAGAAACTTGATAATTATTACTTTAAAAGTTGTATATTGCATTTTGGAACGATAGAACGATGGATACATTGCTGGTGTGTCCATCGCATTGCATCTTGATTTGAAAAATATCCATCATTTTATTTGTTCCAAGAATAATTAAAATACTGTATCTATTATCTTTGAATTCTTGTATCAGTTTTCAACAGACGACAATAATAAAAATATGTGTCATAGTTAGTTTTAATAGACTTGATATAGCATCTCATCAACCGTAAATGATCAAACAATCAATTATTTTTATTTTTGTTTGTATGTATGTTTTTTTCTGTTTTTAGTGCAGGGCAAAAAGACAAATGCCTGAATCAAATTGAACACCAATCTATCTTTATATATCAAATCCATAAAATGTAATATTAATCACCGGGCATTGTCCGATCACGTTCCTCATAAACTAGTCCTATATACGAAGGGTATGTACATAGTGACTCTTTCAAGGGTGACTGATTTAAACTCAATAGATTGAAAATGTGTCGTCAAGAATGACACGAATTGTTGTTAAGCATTACTGAAAGATTTATTTGAGTCTAGTATCAATGCTGAATCTAAAAGCAATGTGGCTGTTTTTAAAAGGGATGAAGACTTGGATGTACTTTGTTTAGCTTTTTGTCCATAAGCGGTACCTTTTTGAGGAATTCCTGAATCTTAAAAGGAGTAACATATCAGATAGTCAATTAACATGGCTTGGAATATAAACTTCTCTTAGCAAAATATGTAATTTCAGACAAGTTAAGACCAATCGTCTAATTAATTTCATGATTTTGGGATGCTGTATGTACGTTTGTTTTCTGTTTATAGAGAGTGCATTGTGCTGACTTTGGATATCATTGTACAGATATATCGAAAGCTGACATTCCAGCTGTGGTATATGTTTTATTCAATGTACAAATCGCATTGGCAATGGCATTGGCAATATTGCGACAAAACTAACACATTTGTTTAAAATTTCAACGCATTTGATATTCGTTTACGAAAGTATAATATTACAATTCTGTAATTAAAATATGTGCGTCGCTCAATCGAAACTAATACATAGTATGTATACATCGAGCGTTACTGAGTTTAAGAATGTGGGATCTTTTCACTTAAATGTGGTTATCTGGTCGTTGACATTTTTGCACACTGAACGCCAGAATGGGTTAATGATATACAACAACAAGAGATGAGTAAGAATGACTTTCTGCGAATTGTTCATGTAAATAATACACACATAATAAAAAAGACATATGAACCATCGCCGTCACAAACAGACGCAGTTCGATGATTTTATAAAAGCACGGTTTGAATAACCTTTATCTTTACTCCTTACCACGATATTGACAGCTGTTAAGGAGAAACTTCAAAAATACTGTACAGTTGCTTATTCCAGAAGCGGTGTAAATCAGATGTGGATACTTAAAAATTCTAAACAGCTTTTAGAAAATTTGAAGGCACACAATTTTTTTCTCGAATTCACAGTATCAAAACTTATGATTTCTCAACTCTTTACACTACTATTCCACATAAAAAATTAAAAGAAATACTTTTTAGCATCATAGACAACTGCTTTTTCACTAAAGGTGGTACCCGAAAATTTAAATATCTAGTGATTGGCTATCAGGATACTTATTTCGTCAAACACCACTCTGATTCTACAAATAAGTATACTGAAGTTGATATAAAAAACATGCTGGAATTTCTAATAGACAATATATTTGTAATGTTCGGAGACGTGGTCTTTGAACAAACTGTCGGCATTCCTATGGGAACCAATTGTGCTCCTTTATTGGCCGACCTGTTCCTTTATTCATACGAAGCAGACTTCATTCAGAAACTGCTGAATCAAAAGAAGAAAAAAGTTAGCGGTGTCCTTTAATTTGACATTTAGATATATCGACGACGTTTTGTCAATTAATAATGACAATTTTCATACATATGTCACTGCGATATATCCCAGCGAACTAGAAATTAAAGATACAACAGAATCAAGTACACACGCTTCATACTTAGACATTTCACGTAATATAAACACATACGGGAAATTAGCAACTAAGCTATACGATAAACGCGACGATTTCGGCTTTCCCTTCGTAAATTTTCCACATTTAAGTAGTAATATCCCTCAGTCACCCGCATATGGAGTTTGTATTTCACAAATGATCCGATATGCCAGGGCGTGCACAACATATGAAAATTTCATATACAGAGGTAAACTACTCACTGACAAATTATTGACACAGGGATATCGAAAACCGCGTTTAATGTCAACGTTCCGCACATTTTATGGTCGGTATAATAGTCTTGTTTGCGACTACTCTTTTTCACTAAGTGAAATGTTGAGTTGCCTTTTCGTTGGCGGTTGTTGAGACGTCTGTACCAATTGTGACGAGGATACCCTCCTCACGTGTTTCATTGGACTTGACTGTGGACTAACGGCGGGTGTGACCGGTCGACAGGGGATGCTTACTCCTCCATGGCACCTGATCCCACCTCTTGGTTTACAGAGGTCCGTGTTTGTCCATTTTTACCGGATTTGTATCTATGTCCTGGACATCCTATTGATTTATACTTTGGTATATGAGATTTTTATATTCAATCACGCCATTTTAGATCTTCCCATCGTTCACACAAGTCGAGTTTTTTAGGACCATCACAATACAGAGGTAAATGGTTTACTTATTTAGAAACTTGATAATTATTACTTTAAAAGTTGTATATTGCATTTTGGAACGATAGAACGATGGATACATTGCTGGTGTGTCCATCGCATTGCATCTTGATTTGAAAAATACCCATCATTTTATTTGTTCCAAGAATAATTAAAATACTGTATCTATTATTCTTGAATTCTTGTATCAGTTTTCAACAGACGACAATAATAAAAATGCGTGTCATAGTTAGTTTTAATAGACTTGATATAGCATCTTATCAACCGTAAATGATCAAACAATCAATTATTTTTATTTTTGTTTTTCTGTTTTTAGTGCAGGGTAAAAAGACAAATGCCTGAATCAAATTGAACACCAATCTATCTTTATATGTTAAATCCATAAAATGTAATATTAATCACCAGGCATTGTCCGATCACATTCCTCATAAACTAGTCCTATATACGAAGGGTATGTACATAGTGACTCTTTCAAGGGTGACTGAGATTGAAAATGTGTCGTCAAAAATGACACGAATTGTTGTTAAGCATTACTGAAAGATTTATTTGAGTCTAGTATCAATGCTGAATCTAAAAGCTATGTGGCTGTTTTTAAAAGGGATGAAGACTTGGATGTACTTTGTTTAGCTTTTTGTCCATAAGCGGTACCTTTTTGAGGAATTCCTGAATCTTAAAAGGAGTAACATATCAGATAGTTAATTAACATGGCTTGGAATATAAACTTCTCTTAGCAAAATATGTAATTTCAGACAAGTTAAGACCAATCGTCAAATTAATTTCATAATTTTGGGATGCTGTATGTACGTTTGTTTTCTGTTTATAGAGAGTGCATTGTGCTGACTTTGGATATCATTGTACAGATATATCGAAAGCTGACATTCCAGCTGTGGTATATGTTTATTCAATGTACAAATCGCATTGGCAATGGCATTGGCAATATTGCGACAAAACTAACACATTTGCTTACAATTTCAACGCATTTGATATTCGTTTACAAAAGTATAATATTACAATTCTGTAATTAAAATATGTGCGTCGCTCAATCGAAACTAGTACATAGTATGTATACATCGAGCGTTACTGAGTTTAAGAATGTGGGATCTTTTCATCTGGTCGTTGACATTTTTGCACACTGAACGCCAGAATGGGTTAATGATATACAACAACAAGAGATGAGTAAGAATGACTTTCTGCGAATTGTTCATGTAAATAATACACACATAATAAAAAAGACATATGAACCATCGCCGTCACAAACAGCCGCAGTTCGATGATTTTATAAAAGCACGGTTTGAATAATCATTTCAATCATGCCATTTTAGATTTTCCCATCGTTCACACAAGTTGAGTTTTTTAGGACCATCACAATACAGAGGTAAATGGTTTACTTATTTAGAAACTTGATAATTATTACTTTAAAAGTTGTATATTGCATTTTGGAACGATAGAACGATGGATACATTGCTGGTGTGTCCATCGCATTGCATCTTGATTTGAAAAATACACATCATTTTATTTGTTCCAAGAATAATTAAAATACTGTATCTATTATCTTTGAATTCTTGTATCAGTTTTCAACAGACGACAATAATAAAAATGCGTGTCATAGTTAGTTTTAATAGACTTGATATAGCATCTTATCAACCGTAAATGATCAAACAATCAATTATTTTTATTTTTGTTTGTATGTATGTTTTTTTCTGTTTTTAGTGCAGGGTAAAAAGACAAATGCCTGAATCAAATTAAACACCAATCTATCTTTATATATCAAATCCATAAAATGTAATATTAATCACCGGGCATTGTCCGATCACATTCCTCATAAACTAGTCCTATATACGAAGGGTATGTACATAGTGACTCTTTCAAGGGTGACTGACTTAAACTCAATAGATTGAAAATGTGTCGTCAAAAATGACACGAATTGTTGTTAAGCATTACTGAAAGATTTATTTGAGTCTAGTATCAATGCTGAATCTAAAAGCTATGTGGCTGTTTTTAAAAGGGATGAAGACTTGGGTGTACTTTGTTTAGCTTTTTGTCCATAAGCGGTACCTTTTTGAGGAATTCCTGAATCTTAAAAGGAGTAACATATCAGATAGTCAATTAACATGGCTTGGAATATAAACTTAATCCTCTAATTAATTTCATGATTTTGGGATGCTGTATGTACGTTTGTTTTCTGTTTATAGTACAGGGCAAAAAGACAAATGCTTGGATCGAATTGCACACGAATTGATCTGTATATATCAAATCCATAAAATGTAATATTAATCACCGGGCATTGACCGATATCATTCCTCATAAACTAGTCCTATCAATAGATTGAAAATGTGTCGTCATGAATGACACGAATTGTTGTTAATAATTACTGAAAGATTTATTTGAGTCCTTTGTCAATGCTGAATCTAGAAGCAATGTGGCTGTTTTTAAAAGGGATGGAAACTTGGATGTACTTTGTTCAGCTTTTTGTCCATATGGGGTATATCTTTGAGGAATTTCTGAATCTGGAAAGGAGATAACATATTAGATCGTCAATTAACATGACTTGGAATATGAACTTCTTTTATTAAAATATCTAATTTCAGACAAGTTAAGATCTACTGTCTAATTAATCTCACGATGTTGGGATCTTTTGCAGATTGCTTCTTTAGTGCATATGCAATTGCTTGTTTCTCTGAATGCAACATTGAACACTCATTACGTACTGTAAGCCCCAAAACTGGACTATTATATACAAATGGGTTTAACCCTTTTACTGAAAAATGTTTTTTTTTGTTCATGTTTGTAAGCCAGCAACAATGAAGTCAGTGAGTTATATAAATATTGGAGATTTGAGACAGATGGACCACTTTCATTTTTAGAACGTTCTCAGAACTGGTTATATGTACAAATCTGATCTTAATACTAAAAACATATGATTCATTTTGTTAAAGTTTCCCTGATGAAAAATACTATACCCAAGCATTTAAAAATTTAGTGATTGGTTATCATGACTTATTTTGTCAAACACCACAATGGTTCTACACATAAATACACTGAAGTTGAAATAAATAAAAAGATGCTGGAATTTCTAATAGACAATATATTTGTAATGTTCGGAGACGTGTTTTTTTCAATAAACTATCGGCATCCCTATGGGAACCAATTGTGCTCCTTTATTGACCAACCTGTAGACTTCATTCAGAAACTGCTGAATCATAAGAAGAAAAAGTAAGCAGTGTCCTTTAATTGGACATTTAGACAACATTCTGTCAATTAATAATGACAATTTTCATAAGTATGTCAATGCGATGCGTTGTCGAGTCAAAATAGGTAAAAACGATAAAATGTTTATATATGTTGTAGTGAAGTTGCTTTGTAGGGAATTTACTGAATATTCTTGGGAAGTTTCAAGCTCATTTCATCGGAATAAAGGTGAAGGTCAGAGCTCAAATTGAAGAATTCAACTTCAAAAACTGTAGAACTTTTTTTCCATAGGTTACTTTTGCAGAATTTAGAAAATTCACCAAAAAATACCTGTGTCAAATTTCAAGGTCAACAGATCAAAGGTGAAGGTCAGAGCAAATTTCAACCCAAATCTGCTAAAACACTTTACAACTGTAGAACAATATATGTATATATATATATATATATATATATATATACAATATATATTCTGCATCCCATTCCCTACAAAGCTTCTTTGCAACATGTGTACAAATGTTTTTATATTTTTTATTTAGCTTTTTTGGTTCAAATGTGCAACTTGAGTTGTTTCCTTGTCATTTATATATATATATATATATATATATATATATATATATATATATATATATATATATATATATATATATATATATATATATATATGTTTGATGTGGAAGATCTGTAGATAATGCACTGTATAATATTTGTGGGAAGTTTCAAGGCCATCCAATCAGAGTTTCAAAGTCACCACTGAATTTGAAAAGTTGAAGTCAAAAAAGTTCAAAAGCATATAATATCTGTACACATGTTGCGAATAAGATTGGTAGGGAATGAAGTGCAGAAGATATGTTTGATGTTTTAAGGTCATCGGATCAGAAGTCAAGGTCACAGCTGAAATTGAAAATTTCAACTCAAAGTAGGAAAAAACTGTAAAACTTTTAGATATAGGTTAGTATAGATGAGTTTTAGGTGATGGACTGAAGAATATTTAATGGAAATGTGAATGTCATCTAATTAAAGTCAAGGAAATACCTCTATTTGATTGTTTTAAGCCAATATAGCTAAAAAAAAACATAGAACTTGTTGCTGTAGACAATTTCTAGACAATGTGCTGAAAAATATTTATGGGAAGTGTCAAATTCATCGGATCAAAGATCAAGGTCACAGCTCAATTTGAAAATTTTAGCTTAAAATAACTAAAAATATCAAGGTTGGTCTCTGAGGATCGGACTTCGATTTCACAGCCATAGCGATATTGCTCATCCGAAGAAGAATCAAAGCTGGATCAAAGCTGTAGAATCAGTTATGGTCGAATGACCCCTTTTGGCTTTAGCAAAAACCTTATCTCTTGTTCTTCTTCTTTTTTTTTACTCCAACCAGATTATGTGTCAACTCTAGCTCAAAAGTGGCACTATCGATTTCGCTCAAATTTTCAGCAACTATGCATCATCGAAGGATATAAAACGTTTTTTTTTTTCAAAATTCCCTTTATTTTCCAAAAACTATAAAACATATATATATATGTTACTGTTTAAGATATGTAGGCAATATGGTGAGAAATATGTGAATGAAGTTCCAAGGTCATCCGATCAAAGGTCAACGTCACAGTTAAAATTGAAATTTTCAACTCAAAATTGCTCAAAAAGAATGGCAGTTTTATATATATGTGACTGTTGATGATTTGTAGGTAATTTGGTGAAGAATATTTCAAGGTCACAGCTAAAATTGAAATATTCAACTCAAAATAGCTCAACAACTATAGAACTTATATATATATATATATAATATATATATTTATATAATATATATATATATATATATATATATATATATAGGTTAGTGTTGGTGATTTAAGGAAAATGAGCTAAAGAACCTATGTGTGAAGTTTCAAGGCCATCGAATTAAAGGTCAAGGTCACAGCTGAATTTCAAAAATTCAACTCAAACTAGCTAAAAAACTATAGTTTTTTTAAGGTATGTTACTATAGAGGTTTGTAGGAAATGTGCTGAAGAATACTGGTGGCGTGTTTTAACGTCATCGGACCAAAGGCAAAGGTCACAGCTCTATTTGAAAATATCAACTGAAAATAAGTCTAAAATATTGAACTTTTGTATATATGTTACTGTTGAAGATTTGTAGCAAATTTGCTGAGAAATATAGATGGGAAGTTTGAATATCATAATCACAGCTAAACTTGAAAATTTCAACACAAAATAGCTCAAAAAATATAGAATTTTGGTATGCATGTTTCGGTAGAAGATTTGTAGTGGATGAGCATATGTGTGAAGTTTCCAGGTTGCCGATTCAAAGGTCACAACTCAAATTGAAAATTTCAACTCTAGTTTTCAGCTCTAATTAGGGTCATCCGACCTAAACTCATTTATCTATAGAAATTCTATAGCTTTTGAACAATTTTGAGTTTTAACCGAACTTTCAAAAATACCTGTGACCTTGACCTTTGATCCGATGATCTTGAAACTTCATGAAAATATTCTTCAGGAAATTACCTACAAATCATCAACAGTCACATATATATAAAACTGACATTCTTTTTGAGCAATTTTGAGTTGAACATTTCTAAATTAACTGTGACGTTGACCTATGATCGGATGACCTTCAAATTTCACTCATATATTTCTAACTATATTGCCTACATATCTTGAACAGTAACGCAGGTATAGAAGTTCTAAAGATTTTAACCCATTTTGAGTGAAATTTTCAAATTGATCTGTGATCTTAACCTTTGATCCAACGACCTGGAAACTGCACGCACAAATTTCTCTACATATTGTCTACACATCTTGTACAATAAGATGTCTATCAAAGTTTCACAGTTTTCTAGCTATTTTAAGCTGAATTTTCAGAGAATTTCCAAACTCAGCTGTGTCCTTAACCTTTCATTCGATGACCATGGAATTCCATATGAATATTTTTCAGGCTATTCTAAATTTTCCTACAATGAATGTCTTGATGAAAACGATGTTATTCATAACAATAGACAGAAAATGAAACAAAAAAAAAGACTATTAGCAATATAAAAAAAAATTCAGATACCAAAGTATAAATCAATAGAATGTCCAGGACATAGATACAAATCCGGTAAAAATGGACAAACACGGACCTCTGGAAACCAAGAGGTTGTATCAGGTGCCATGGAGGAGTAAGCATCCACTGTCGACCGGTCACACCCGCCGTGAGTCCACAGTCAAGTCCAATGAAACACATGAGGAGTGTATCCTCGTCACAATTGGTACAGACGTCTCAACAACCGCCAACGAAAATGCAACTCAACATTTCACTTAGTGAAACAGAGTAGTCGCAATTATAATAATGCTATTATAGCAAAACATAAACATAGTAAGCTTATTCTGTGTACGGATTAACCCACAGGTTACAACTTTATAGAATAATATAAATTTTTTTAACAATATTGTTAAAAAATGAAGCACATTTCAGAAATATTGTTAATAATTTTATTATTTTTAATCTCTCTATCTACAATTTGTATTTTATTTACTTGTTCATTAGTCTTTAGATTAGAACAATGACATAAGACAGAAAGGGCCTTGAAAAAAATGTAATTAGTGTTTTAAAAAATGTTAAAAATGAATGCTGAAGAGTTATTAAACCTAGAAAAACAAGTAGATGTAACATTACGTGATAAATTATCAGCCATAGTTGTAGGCGGTAAATCTAGACAATTTTTAGGTAGAGATCTATCATCCGATGACATTCGAGAAATGACAGACGAGCAGATTGAAAAACTATATAATTTGTATAATACAAGATTGGTTGCTCACATGTCAAAAGCTATTGGCAATTCCTTAATTAATCTTTATGCTTTAGGTTTCTCACATTTTTTCGAAATAAAAGACTCTCCAAAATTGATCGATGAATTATCAGAAGACCCTTTCTTAGACGTAGCAATTGGTCAGTTGTGTTGTGAACTATATTGCCACTATGGAATGTATTTAGCACCATTTACCGCTGCTCTTACAACGAGTATGAATCCCGAAGGGATATTGGAGATGAAAAAGGAGAACCGCATCAGGAATGGAAAAATCGGAAAGCTAAATCACAAGATGCAAATGCAGATGCAATGCAAAAATGCAATGCAGAAAATAGCATTTTGAATGAAAATAATTGGTATTGGTTGGTTTTGGGAGGTAGTATGAGTTTAGGGTCTTACTTATTAAATAAAAAGAAAGAAGAAAAACCACCTACTAAAATTGTAGAAACACCCAAAAAATTACGTTCGTGAAATATATTATCTTTTTTTTATTTTCTTATCAAAATGTCAATTAACGAGAAAGATTTAGTAGATACAGCTTATCACACTGCAGTCGATAGCTTAATTGCTGTTGGATATGCACAGCTGGGTAAAATAATTCTTAAAAATGACTACACCTAGATATCGTTTTGATCCAAAAGATATTGGAATGCTCATGCTCGATTATGCTTTAGCTAAATATACAAAGGACATGCTAGTTAAACGCGGTATTATACCTGCAGATATAATGAAATAAAATATATTTTTGCAAAATAAAATGGCCACAGTTGGATTAATGATAGGTGGTACCATCGTTAACTGACTTGCATTTAGCGGAGCGCAATATCTATTTTCAAATCACGAAGAGCAAAAAAGACATGATGAGTCTATTGAAAAATTTACAGCGGCTAGAGATGCTTGGAATCGCAAAAGACAAAAGAGATCAGATTTTCTAAAAAAAAAAAAAACGTTTAAGGAAAGAAGGGCACGCTTTATACACATTCAAAAAAGTTGATAGTGCTATGCGATTATACCTTCAAATGACTGGTGAAGATGAAACCTCACCCGATCCAAAATTAAGCGATTTTTACACGCCGAGTGATGAACAAAAATAAAGAAATTGTATTTGTATTAATAGGGACTGGTTTAGTGTTTACGCTGCTATGAATATCAAAACTTTATTATAATTTTAACTTTAAAAGATATAAATTTATTAATAAAAATGGATGACGAGATGAAGAAAGTATATTAAAGCCCGCGCGGTTATTGGAAAGGAAAAGCAGCAATAAAAATTAGCTAATGCCGCAGGTGTAACAGAAGAACAAGCGTTCAATTTTCTCAAAAAGCAAGATATATGGCAAATATATTTCCCTCCACCAAATAAAATTATACGACCTAAATTCAAAAACGTAAAATAAAACGGAACGCACCAAGCCGATTTATTATTTTTACCACATGATAGAGTAAGGAATAAAACGTATAAATATGCGTTGACAGTGGTAGATGTAGGGACTAGATACAAGGAAGCGGAACCTTTAACGACTAAAAAAACAGTAAAAAAAGTGTCTGATGCCTTCAAAAAATTATGGTAGACATTAACAATTTCCAAGATTATTAAAAAATGGATCCCGATGAATTTATGGGCATAGTAAATGAATTAATGTTGAAACATAAAACAAACATAAGGAGAGGTAGAGTTGATATTCATCGTGATCAAGCTATTGTCGAGAGATTTAATATAACTCTTAAAGATTGAACAGATCTCTAGGTGAAAAACTGTTCACTTATCAGCATGATAAGGAGATGAATTCTGAAAATCGGAATAGGGATTGGGTTAAAAGCTTACCGAATGTCAAAGAAGAGATCAACTCTGAGACTAAACCTCCAAAAGAAATTACACCTTTTGAAAAAGATCAACCTCCTACTTATCCTATATCCATAGTTAGATATCTATATCAACCGGTGAATTAGAAGGAGGGGAAAGGAGAGCAACTGACCCTATTTGGAGTGTTGATAAGTATGAAATGGCACGTAGTTTTAGCATGCTAGGTATAGACGTATATTATTTACACCCTCCAGAGCTACAAAGAAATTTTGTAAGAGAAGAATTATTAGTCGTTGATTAAACGCCAATGTTTTAATGCGTAAGTTGAGATTTTATCATCTCTAATGTAAAGCTTTGTATCATTTGGGGATAGAGCAGTTTTATTTACAATTAAATCGTAAATATTCTGTTTTATAGATCGTAATGTATACATAGTATTCTCTAAACTATTTCCTTTAAAAAAGTACATTTTTATAATCTAAGACAGGATTAAAGAGACCTTATTGGAGCTATCAACTGAGAGCGATTATTTAGTTGAATTGCCTTTTAACTTCCGTCTTTTTGCAATATCTATTAATTCCGCTACTGTTAAAGTTTGCGGATCAGGGACTTTTAATCTCTCGAGGTCCAATTATTTCCTTCGTTGTGGTGTAGAATAGTTTTTAAAAGCACGTTCTATATCAGTTAAATTTTGCATAATGAATACCTTTTCTTATATACAGATAGTTTTTTAACTCATTTTCAAAAAAATATTCTTATAGATTTATAAGCATAAAATGCTTATAAATCTTTATCGTTTTGCTTAATCTTCTTCCTCATCCTCCGATTCACTAAGTCTTAACTCGGGATCGTCCAACATACATGGATGGGGGGTGGGGTGGGGGCGGGAATAAATAACTTTTTTAGTAATAAATACTTTAATAAGTTTAACTTGGATACCTAAAATATCTGAACTACAATAAACACCTTCAATTTTTAGCTGACCAATAGCTTTACACTTCTTATTGATATAACCCCCCAACTACAACCATGTATCAGTAACTGTTAATGATTCTAAGGTAAACCGCGGAAAATAGCATCTGTAACTGAATTATATTGACGGCATACAATTGTAAATATTATCAAATTTTTGCGGCAAATTTGATTAAAACTTCAGAGACATTAAACAGTTGTTGGGTACGTATTCAAACATTGAGTACCGCATCCAACTTGTTATTCATTATTTTACGAAGGAACATAAGTATAACGAGAAACATGTAAGTGAATGGTAAATAATATCAGATGCATTGTTTCCCAATCACTCAAACCAAAAAGTTTTACAAACTTCATGTATTATATATTAGTCAAAATAATTTTCAACTTTTTATAGAAAGGTTAAACGTTTTATTATTATTTTTTGTATTGTAATTATTATTATTTTTTGGGAGGCGGGTAAGCTTTCAGCACTCCCACCTACATTTATCCACCCTGCTCACTGCACATAAATTTTGATTTAATTATGAGGCAATATCGGCATTTACACATCTTCCAGCGAAAATATAAATTTGAAATTCAGAATATAAGATTTTCTGCATACAGAATACCGTCAGGGACATATAGTTTATAACGTCCTGGATCCACACATGAAGGACCGAAATTAATACCCCGGTAGAAGACATGCAATATTTTATATACAAGTACACTAAGTTTCATCGAATCCGTGCGATTTTTGATAAGTTGAAAATGTCAAAAGTGTAGCCGAAGATCACATCCTATCAATGATGGGCAAATAAAACCGAAATGAATTTCTATGCTCCATATGTTTCTTAAAAAATAAGAGAAACTGCGAATAATGATTTTTATAAATATATTTGGTCTATATTTTTTATAGAAATATAGACTCTTTAAAGTTTATGTATCCAATACTCCATATTCACTTTATCTTGTGGCAAATCTAGACAGTGTTAGGTCGGTGAACCTAACGTCCGGACTGTTGGATCAATGATTAAAAACTTCCTTGACAAGCGGAGGATCCCAGGTTCAACTGCCGATGCGGCCACAACTTTATCAAATTGCGTTCGGTATTGAGAATACTCAAAGACAATCGTACTAGTGGGCCTTCGGATCGGTGGGATTCTAGACTAGTAGACCCCGTAACCCCACATGTTACATAACATTGTATCTCTGGGAACGGGCATGACAGAAAGAAAATCATCCATATTTACTTGTCATCTAACAGTATGTTAAAGATGTTTTCTGAATTGCATGTGTAATTTTCAGTTATAAATAGATTACGCTGTCTATTTTTATCTTGAGATGTCACATGTAGGTCTGCGTGGTGAACACACATGTTGGATGCCTAAATCCAGGGAATCTCTTTACATAGGCGTAGGGTGCAGGGAGCCAGGGGCCTCCTCCACCTTTTTCAAATACACATTTTTATATTCATTATCAACACTTATGGATTCCAGAAAAAGCTTTTAAAATTAAACATTTTCTGGACTCCGTCATCATGTTCATTCATTTGTGTCTGCTGAAACTAAATTTATTTTGGGTAAATGATAAATCTGTCAATTCAGTTCTATATAAAATTTGACCGAGATAAAAACGATCTGCCATATGATAATTCACTCTCTGATTTTTTTTTTTAAATTGAACATATCTGGTAAGCATATCCCGGACTACGGGGAAACGGTGATTTTGTGTCTTGAAGCCAGAGGATATCCTCCGAATTTATCTATCAACGAATGTTTTTTAATAACACAGACGCATAATTCAAAGATTGGAGGAATGTAGATCGACATTATGTCCGACTTTAAACGAACGGATCCAATCTTCGTTTTGAAGGATAATCCATGTAATCTATTAGCTGATTTCTAGGTGTATTTTCGCGTCTTGACACAGAACAATGCGTCTACAGGATTCCAAATTATAAAAAAAAAATATTTAAAAGATCCGTAAAACCCAACCTCTAATGATTTATTGCCTCATAACTAACCCAACACTTACAGATATATGAAGTAACGAGAGAGAGAGAGAGAGAGAGAGAGAGAGAGAGAGAGAGAGAGAGAGAGAGAGAGAGAGAGAGAGAGAGAGAGAGAGAGAGAGAGAGAGAGAGAGAGAGAGAGAGAGAGACTGCTTATAGAACTGGATTTTTTAATCATAAAATAAGGGTGCTCTTAATGGCGAAACAAAATTATTTGGTTTTAAAGACTTAATCAGTTAAATGCATTTACAATAAAAATATTCATATTACATGATACAAAAAAATCCAACCAGCAATATGAGAATACAATATATAAATAATAACACATTTATAATAAAAAGGAACAACTAGTTTGAATAAATTGATTCGTATCAAATATTGAATAACATTGACAACGGCTTTCTATTTACTGTTTTATTATTACAATTTTAAAGAAAGTCTCCTACAGAACCTACATTGTGAATAAGATAAATCGGGAATAATGATCTGGAATATAATTATTTTTTTTTTGTCCAGAATTTTAGTAACTTGATCTTATCTACTCTTTAATTTAAAAAAATAAAGATTAGTGCTGCATCCATTGTCTTGAATAAATAAACACATAAATATATTCTAAATGAATTAATTTACTGGAAGAATCCAATCTCTTTACTTATATCCACGATGTAAGGCTTTCTATATCGGTGGTAATATGCGAGACCATGTCGGTTATATGTTTTTTTTTTGTTTTTTTTTTTGTGACCAGCATTAGTTTGACCACCCGCTGTTTATACCATGGTAATAGATCAAAGGCGCATGGGCCTATTTGTTTGATCAGATAGTAGTAGGCAGTAAAGCGTGGGCTGTCAAAACACAACGTATTTGACTGTTAAGTCGGACACAGTTTTGATTTCAAAGAAGACATAGTTTTAAATGCATTTAGATCTACAGTGTTTTATTCCATTAATACATAGAAATAATGATTTCTTGTTATATAGTATTAGATCTAAAATTAAAATGTTGGTTCTCTCTATGCAACAGATTCCGTTATTTTCAGAGATAATTGGATTATTTTTCATATGAATATTGCATTCTGTTTTCTTTATTTGGTCACAAAATGTCATCTGTCGGTCTTTTGCATCCAAAAAAATATAGTTCGGTGGCGATGAACTATATTATGAAATAGTTGATTTGTTCCTGTTAGGTTCCCAGAATGTGTACATTGATCCATTTCAGCTGTTCAATAATTCACAGAAATAATATAAAATTGTTTTAAAGAAAAAATATACATGAAAAATGACTCGGATGGATGGTAAGTCGTTGCCCAATATACATGTGCAATATTCACTAACTTGATTTCTTCTAAAGAAACACAGTACTTTTGCAATAGTAGACCTCATAGTAAGCAGAGGAGGAAACCCGGTCCAGCGGGCGACATTATTAACATTGCAAACGTTCATCCCCATGGCATTTGTATTATGTAGAGTATTACATAAAAATATTTACAATATTATTCAACAATTCCAGTCAGATATACGACTTTAATTCAGCCCAACGAATCAAATTTAAATTTGAAAAATTAAGTTAGTTTTTTCTACTTTCTGACTGGGCTGCATGGGCAGGAATGACATCGAAACCCAGTGACATTATACATTGATCCTAGTGACATTGGTACTATAAAACAGAAAGTAGCGGTCTGTATTATATCATCAAAACTTCAAAAACAAAGTAACATCTATTATACAAAACTCTTTTGTATACAAACATGGAAATCGCAGATGTAAATATTTGGTGTTAGGTCATAAAGAAACTTTTTTTGTCAAAGAACATTCTGATTCCAATAACAAGTACACTGAAGACGATATTATCAATATGCTGGGGTTTCTAGTAGACAACAACTTCGTTGTTTTAGCGGGACAGGTTTTCCAACAGATTGTCGGCATTCCAATGGGTACCAATTGTGCACCTCTCCTGGCTGACATATTTTTGTATTCATATGAAGCGGAATTTATGCAGTCTCTACTCTCCAAAGGAAACAAACAGTTAGCATCTCGCTTCAATTTTACTCAGAGGTATATCGACGATGTTCTGTCCATAAATAATTCAGAATTTCAGAATTACCTCGGCCAAATGTATCCTGCAAAGCTAAAGATCAATGAGACGACAGAGAGCAACACATCTGCTTCTTATCTAGCTTTACTCCTGTCGATTGAAAAAGACGGTCAACTTCTCAGACCCCTCTATGATAAACTAGACAATTTCAATTTCCATATCACAAACTTCCCGTTAGTAAGTAGTAATATTCCATAATCTCCTGCCTATGGCTTTTTCATTTCATAACTTATACGTTATGCCAGGGCATGCTCTTCTTATGAATGTTTTATTCTGAGAGCTAGACGACTAGCCACTAATCTACTTACACAAAGTTACGTTGTTGAACGCTTGGAGTCGTCGTTTAAGAAGTTTTATGATCGATACGGGAATCTTGTTAAACATTATGAAGTCCCCCTCTCAGAGATATTAAATAGTATTCTGGATCACGGCCACAGACAGTGACCCCGTTTCACCAATCATGCTTTTCACCGAATTTGACCTCATCACCAAACTTGACCTTTTTCGCGAAATTGACCCGTTCGAACTAGAAACGTATCCATGGAACATATGCGACGGGTGTGGCATGCGGACACCTGGTCTTATCCCGTTTGGGATTCGTAATTATTCTTCATGTTAAGACCATTTGCTAACCTAATCCGTCGTGTTATAATGGACTTGAGTTTTTTTTATTTGTAATAGGTACTTCTTCAATTTTACAATTTAATGGAGTTTTAGTATCAAGTAATTTCCGAAGGTGCAAGTGATTTCGCCAATTCCTTGCAAGTAATTTTATGATCGACACTATGATCACAGGCATTTAAATCCTGCATTGTGTATTATATGACTAATTCGAATTTAAATGTCTAGTACTTAACTAAAATACTTTAACAAAGGTATCATATTTAAGTTACGATATATGAACAATCGTTTCGTCATTATCGCTGTAACAACAAAATAATTAGCTCCCTTTTAGTTCCTTTAAATGTCCGAACGCCAGTTTGAGTAAAATAATCTCTTTATAGCAATAATAGCTGCTACGTCAAAGAAAAAATATGGAATGTAAGTTTAATCAATAGTGAGAAATATTTGCTTAAATTACTAGATTTGCTCATAAAGATTACTTTTTAGAACGCAATGAGATGAATCTTCATGGGTGCCGTTATGGACATTTTCAAGTTCCGAATTAATATCAACACGCCAAAACACTTATTTCCAAGATCAGTGCCGATTAAACTACACTTTGTGCCGATATTCAAAGGGCCGACGTAACTCGTTGCCAATTTGACATGGATATGAATGTACAAGCGATATTGTCAATAAACAAGGGACTAATCGTATTACGCTAGCTGATTTGTTATTCTAAACGATATTCTTTCGACATTTGCTACGATGGAATCTATGTAATCACCCAGTGAAAACATATTATCGGGAACGTCGGCCTGATTTTTGAAGAAAGCATACACTAACCGTTTCGGAGAAAATTCTCACGATGAACAGTGTAAATACTGCGTCTTTCATTGAACATTTTCTTGTATGTTATTTATAATAACATAAAAACGTACGCATACACACCGGCACGCAAACACACTCACACGTACAAGGTGAGAATGAAAGAAATGTTACATGTTACAAGTATAACGTGATTAAGTTACAAAATTGAAATTATACAAACGGAAAACTAACAACTTTAACGAAACTACCAATGAAATGTGAAAAAGAACTAAATTTAAGTGAAAATAACAAGAAACTACAAAATTAATTACATGTATTAAGTTAGAAGACCTTAAATTCACATTAAATAATACGTGACGTTGAAATCAGTCTGTCGGAATAATATTTAGTTTAAATTGTAGACCGGAGATTATTAATTCGTCTGCGGAAGTCTGAAGATTCACCAACATATTGTTGCTGGCAAACGTTGCAAGTGTAAGTTAGACGGTGTGCTTTGTAAAATACCATATCTTTGTCCTGCAGCAGTTCTACTGAAGTTGTTGTCTAACCTGGTTCTCTCTACCATGTCCGTAAGGTGTCTGGGCCGTGTAATGGAAACTAATATCGAAACATTTGACATTTTCACTTATGTTAATCAGTAATAAAAACAAAAAAAACGGGTACAACCACCACGAATCCTCCACTCGCCTAGACCTATGTAATTAAACCGCAATGCCGTTAGCGAAACTAACGACAACTGTCAAAAATTAATATCAATAGGAAAGTTTAGAATATTTATGCAAAATGTTATGTGGCATTCAAATATTGCAAACGTTTACGCTCTTCTAACGTTCACCAGAACGATGTTGTTTTTAATATTGTGTGGTCATTTTTAAATAAAATATATTTTGGGCATAGGTTGTATTGCAGATATTTCTCTTATTGTTTCATATTTAACATTTTTAAGTTTGATTTATTCCAAACTTAAGGCATATAAAACCATTTTATGTTTCATGTTGCGTTATTTTTTTTTTCTGATACAAATGTATCACCTTGACCATAACAAATCATTGTAACGTTACATTCTAGATGCATTTTATAGTGGGAATAATAAACCGAGCTACACCATAATTAATTTGATTTTGGAATAAAACTGATACAATTTATGAGTTTTTATCTCATCGAGGGGTATGTCCGCACCCTGTTTTCAGAACTACATCCGGAATAGTTAGACATATTTAATTACATATTCGATTTTAACCTGATAGTTTTTTATCATCCCGGATAACAGTAAATAACAGAGACAACATGCAGAGGTTGCAGGGAAATTTTAACTGCGAATGCCATCAGATAACCTAAGCGTATTCGTTGTGTATGTCACATACTGTCTCATGAGTCCAACTATGAATAGTAATGTAGCATCGGAATTAAATATAATTGTCCCATGATTTCATTTTATACCAGGAAAAATAAAACACTGACCTACTTATAACTAAACAATCATAGTTGTAGCTTTGGCTCATTGTTGATCCAAAGCTACAACTTTATTACCTCAATTAGTCGTACAGGTAAATGTGGAAATGTAAAAATAATGTGCGACCAGGATATCGATGAAGAATAAAATTACACTGGTCTCATTTCGTTTGTAAAGTATTTCAGATTTGGATAACCTTTGAGACATAGCTCCTGGGCATAGCTCCTGGACTATAAGTTGTCGTTGTATATTGTTTAATTATTTGAATTCATATTAATATAGTATAAATATTATTATTCGTATTCAGAACAGTCAACAAGTTGCAACCCACAGTAGCTATAATGAGCAGTCTGAAGGATAAAGTAGTTCTTATAACAGGTAAGTACGTTATATCAAAATTATTTGAATTGCTGTGCCAGTATATATAATATTAGATCTGTGCGGAAAAATGTATAATCCGATATCAATTTAAATGCATTTCATTTTTTTTTCAAAGACATATAGGCCGTCATTTGGATATAATACTATCAATTATTAGACAGAAACTCTGGTTAAAAGCGTCAAAAGATTTACTGACGGCAAATGTTTAGCATGTCAGTCACATATTCCCTATAATTATTTGTTTTTATACAAATGAATTATTTTTTAAAAATAAAGGCGTAAAAAATGTCATAGTGGCGTATTCGTGAAAAGTAATCGATGTGAATAATGTGCTAGTAAACATTTCTATTCTTATGTGGATGGCAATCGTCGGCGATTAAAAATAATTAATTTGTATAAAAACAAAGATAGATGAATTTCGCCAGGTTGTATCCCTATGTAAACACACTAGAAAATAGAAGTATATATGTGCGATAGTCTGTATATCTGTGTGTGCGTGTGTGTGTGTGTGTGTGTGTGTGTGTGTGTGTGCGTGCGTGTGCGTGTTACTTTAAGAACTGTGTATGTGTATTGATTCAAGCTCATCGGATCAAATGACAAATTAACAATATGAATTATTATTTAAACCGTAAAAAGTAAAAAAAAAACTGTACTAAAATATGGACTGCGTCAATAAGAAAGAACCATTATGATTTTATTTTTACATTTTGTGATTTTTGTATCACTTTAAAGAAAAGAGAATTCTGTAATCACCGTGGATTTGTCAGGTCGGTATTCGTGAAAATAACCGAACATATATATTTATGAAAGTGGTGTCAGACTTTTGATAGTCTAGGGGCCTATCAAGGAACTGCAAATTCATAATATGACCATTTTTAACTCTCCGATGGCATAAATGAGTTCACCAAACTGTCTGTCCCAATTTTAAGCATGCCGTACAACTGACCTGTTTTTTGCGGGTGACACATGTAAATTTGACCTTTGACCCGCCATTGTTTAATGACAAATAACCCGGGAATTCTAAAAATGACCCGTTTTCACGAGATCCCCGATTATTAATTCGGGTTTTCTCCGATTTTAGGGCCTACACATATTTTTTTTGTTTCTAATTTTGTATCCAATCAGAGACATGTCGTTAATCCATGTCGATGTCTGATTGGTTTTTGACAAGTTGTGAGAGTGACTAAGTGTTCCCGTAAAGTACCACGGCCAGCAACTAAGTCTAAAATAGGCAGATAAGTTACCAAACAGTAATCTCTGGAATTGATATAAATTTTAATAGAACAAAAACAAAAATATATTTCCAATATATTGATTAATTTCCACTGAAAATAATTGACTTCAAGGAATAGTTTGCTGTTCCTTTCTACTATTTTCCTTGGCATATAGAGTGTAAAATATCAGATCAACACCAAACCCAATCGATGAAAGCTAAATTTTACATACCAGTAAATTTTATAAACATTCTCGAACTGATATAAGTAAACTGGACAGAAGCAAAACGGAATTTGCAGTAGATAAATTCCACTGGGAAGGCTTGCCAACAATAAAGGTTCTGCAATGTCCCTTCTAATATATAGTACATGTAAATGATCAGGGCAACACCAAACCCAAATTCGATAAAAAAGGTCAAGTTTGGTGATGAGGTCAAGTCCGGTGAAAAGTATGATTGGTGAAACGGGGTCACTGTCTGTGGCCGTGATCCAGAATACTATCTAAAATCTCTGAGAGGGGGATTTAGTGTTTAACAAGATCCCCGTATCGAGCTTAAAACTTCTTAAACGACGATTCCAAGCGTTCAACAACGTAACCTTGTGTAAGTAGATTATTGGCTAGTCGTTTAGCTAACGTATAAGTTGTGAAATGACTTATCTGTTAGTAAAATTGAACCGAGATACTAACTTTTTTATTTCCTTTGGAGAGCAGAGACGTTATAAATTCCGCTTCATATGAATACAAACATATGTCAGCCAAGAGAGGTGCACAATTGGTACCCATTGGAATGAAGACAATCTGTTGGAAAACTTTTCCCGCAAAAGCCACGAAGATGAACAATTTATAAAAAATCTGTGTAAATTTGTTTGATGTGTTTCCACCTTTAATGAAAGCAGAAGGGAATCATGTTATCACACACATAAAATCGTCAAGACAGTTACATTAAGTTACCTGCCAATATTTTTTAAAAAACCCGTTATCCCATGTATTTAATGATCCAGAAGTAGTAACTGAACTGGATAGATTACATGACCAATATATACTGGTACCAGCAGACAAAGCTTCAAATAATATAGTTTTTATTTGTAAGGCACATTACTATAAGCGTTAATTAGACGAACTTGGGTTTAATACGAATTCTGGAAATCCTACATACACACGTAGCTCACTTTCAAAGGAAGAGATCCTTCAAAATCACGTGTCCGTATTACGCTCATTTGATATACCTACAACGGATACCGATTTCGAGCTACCACATTTATATTGGGTACCTAAACTTCATAAAACTCAATATAAGCAAAGACACATAGCAGGATCCACCAAATGTTCTACCAAACCTTTATCTTTACTCCTTACCAAATATTGACAGCCGTTAAGGAGAAACTCCAACAATACTGTACAGTTGCTTATTCAAGAAGCGGTGTAAATCAGATCTGGATACTTAAAAATTCTAAACAGCTTTTAGAAAATTTCAAGGAACACATTTTTTTCTCGAATTCACAGTATCCGAACTTATGACTTCTCTACTCTTTACACAACTATTCCACATAAAGAAATTAAAAGAAATACAACTGTTTTTTTTCACTAAAGGTGGTACCCGAAAATTTAAATATCTAGTGATTTGCTATCAGAATATTTATTTCGCCAAACACCACTCTGATTCTACACATAAATACACTGCAGTTGATATAAAAAACATGCTGGGATTTTAATAGACAATATATTTGTAATGTTCGGAGACGTGGCCTTTCAACAAACCATCGGCATTCCTATGGGAACCAATCGTCCTCCTTTATTGGCCGACCTGTTCCTTTATTCATACGAAGCAGACTTCATTCAAAAACTGCTGAATCAAAAGAAGAAAAAGCTAGCGGTGTCCTTTAATTTGACATTTAGATATATCGACGACGTTTTGTCAATTAATGATGACAATTTTCATACATATGTTAATGCGATATATCCCAGCGAACTAGAAATTAAAGATACAACAGAATCAAGCGCATGCGCTTCATACTTAGACATTTTACTTAATATAAACACAGACGGGAAAGTAGCAACTAAACGCGACGATTTCGTACATTTTCCACATTTAAGTGGTAATATCCCTCAGTCACCCGCATATGGAGTTTATATTTCACAAATGATCCGATATGCCAGGGAGTGTACGACATATGAAGATTTCATATACAGAGGTAAACTACTCACTGACAAATTACTGACACAGGGATATCGAAAACTGCGCTTATTGTCAACGTTCCGCAAATTTTACGGTCGGTATAATACGCTTGTTTGCGACTACTCTGATTCACTAAGTGAAATGTTGAGTTGCCTTTTCGTTGGCGGTTGTTGAGCCGTCTGTACCAGTTGTGACGAGGATACACTCCTCGTGTGTTTCATTGGACTTGACTGTGGACTCACGGCGGGTGTGACCGGTCGGCAGGGGATGTTTACTCCTCCATGGCACCTGATCCCACCTCTTGGTTTCCAGAGGTCCGTGTTTGTCCATTTTTACCGGATCTGTATCTATGTCCTGGACATTCTATTGATTTATGCTTTGGTATCTGGATTTTTTTTACTTTCAAAAATATTTTACAAAACGTAATAATTTCACAAAAACGATATAAAATCTAGTAAAATGAAATCAATCAAATTTATGCATCTGTTTTCTTTAACATAACTGTGTGTATTTATCTAGTTTACATTAGAAATATATTAAAAACGTCAAAGGGAAGTTATCATTTTAAAACATCGACTCTGTCTCTGTACCATGCACCTTACTATAAACACTGCCTCACAGTCTGATTAATTGCCGATTTTTGGGAGGTCAAGTTGAGCCCCTGATTTGAGACTGGCAAGTCTGTCTAACTTGCAACCAGTGAACAAATACTACGAAATAGTCATTTAGTTTCGGTAGATACTTGTTGAACAATATATCAAATCTTAAATGTCCTTGTATATTTTATTTTACTTTTAATAATGCTTTAGTACATAGGCTACATGTACAAGTATTCACGAAATGATACAGAAAATAGAACATGTAGCATGAGACATTGTTGCGACATGGGGTGCTGCCCGAACAGAATAATTCATCAGCCTCAGTTATGATAGAATGACCCACTTTTGCTTCAGCAAAAAGTTCAGCTCTAGTATTATTATTATTTCCGTAATTTTCCCGTGTTTTATCCCATTGTCAGTTCTAGTTAGGGTTGTCCGACTTTAGGTCGGATGACCGTAACGTGTTCGTGATTATTATTAGACCTAGAGTCGGATGACCCTCAACTGATTCTGACCCTATTGTTTTCGTGGTTATTAGGGTCATCCGACTTCAGGTCGGATGACCCTATTGTTATTGCAATTATTAGGGTCATCCGACTTCAGGTCGGATGACCCTATTGTTATTGCAATTATTATTATTATTATTATTATTATTATTATTATTATTATTATTATTCTTTTTTTCCTAGTAGATTTTGTGTCAGCTCTAGAGCAAAAACGGCTCAGCCGATTTGGCTCAAATTTTCAGCGTTTGTGCACAGGAACATTCTCTACAGATAGGTTTTTTGAAATTTTTTCAATATCACCTTTTCTTCCGAGTTATCGCCCTTTATCTCTTTTTTCATGTCCCATTTTGTGGCACAATTTTCTCAAGGAACTACTGAAGCTAGAGCAAATCTGTTTGAATTTTCTGTAGAGCAAAGACTGAAGTGGTGCATGTGGGTTTCAAATTTGATCCAAGTGTCCCCTGAAAAAAGCTCGCTAGGGGCTGAAAAAAGGGCTCATATTTTTTCAGCTAAAAATGAGAGAAAAGTCAAAATATCTCAGAAACTACACATCTTTACTATAGACATATGCATGAGAAAGTTGTTTAGTTTCATGAGTTGCAGAAGCTCAAAAAGTTTCAAGGTCACGTGATTTCAGGTCAAGGTCACAGAGACCTTTGAAAAATTTAAAATCTCAATATCTCTAGAACTATCAGATTTTAGTATAGACATATACATGAGTAATATGTAGGAAAATTGACTGAAAAATATTCATACGAAATTTCATGGTCATCGAATGAAAGGTCAAGGTCACAGGTGAGGTTTTGAAAATTCTCTAAAAATTTAAATTTGAAAATAGCTCGAAAACGGTGAAACTTTTATATACCTGTTACTGTACAAGATATGTAGATAATTCGATGAGGATTTTTTATGTAAAGTTTCAAGGTCGTCGGATCAAAGGTCAAGGTCACAGCTCAAATTGAAAATTTCAACTCAAAATAACTCAAAACTATAGACCTTTTTATATACAGGTTAGTGTTGATGATTTGTAGGGGTAATGAGCTAAAGAACATATGTGTGAAATTTCAAGGTCATTCGATGAAAGGTCAAGGTCACAGCTCAAATTGAAAAATTCAACTCAAAATAGCTCAAAAACTATAGAACTTTTTATATATATGTTAGTGTTTTGAAGATTTGTAGGGAATGAGCTGAAGAAACATACGTGTGAAATTTCAAGGTCATCCGATGGAAAGGTCAAGGTCACAGCTCAAATTGAAAATTTCAACTCAAAATAGCTCAAAAACTATAGAACTTTATATATATATGTTTACTGTTGAAGATTTGTAGTGAATGAGCTGAATAACATGTGTGTGAAATATTTCAAGGTCATCCGATGAAAGGTCAAGGTCACAGCTCAAATTGAAAATTTCAACTCAAAATAGCTCAAAAACTATAGAACTTTTATATATATGTTACTGTTGAAGATTTGTAGTGAATGAGCTGAATAACATGTGTGTGAAATTTTCAAGGTCATCCGATGAAAGGGTCAAGGTCACAGCTCAAATTGGAAAATTTCAACTCAAAATAGCTCAAAAACTATAGAACTTTTATATATATGTTATTGTTGCAGATTTGTAGGGAATGAGCTGAAGAACAAAACGTGTGAAATTTTCAAGGTCATCCGATGAAAGGTCAAGGTCACAGCTCAAATTGAAAATTTCAACTCAAAATAGCTCAAAAACTATAGAACTTTTATATATTTGTTAGTGTTGAAGATTTGTGGGGAATGCGATGAAGAACAGATGTGTGAAGTTTCAAGGTCATCCGATGAAAGGTCAAGGTCACAGCTCAAATTGAAAATTTCAACTCAAAATAGCTAAAAAACTATAGAACTTTTTTATATAAGTTATTGTTGATTATTTGTAGGGAATGAGCTGAAGAACATATTTGTGAAGTTTCAAGGTCATCCGATGAAAGGTCAAGGTCACAGCTCAAATTGAAAATTTCAACTTAAAATAGCTCAAAAACTATAGAACTTTTATATATATGTTAGTGTTGATGATTTGTAGGGAATGAGCTAAAGAACATATTTGTGAAATTTCAAGGTCATACGATGAAAGGTCAAGGTCACAGCTCAAATTGAAAAATTTCAACTCAAAATAACTCAAAAACTATAGAACTTTATATATATATGTTAGTGTTGAAGATTTGTAGAAAATGAGCTAAAAAATATATGTGTGAAGTTTCAAGGTCATCCGATTAAAGGTCAAGGTCACAGCTCAAATTGAAAATTTCAACTCAAAATAGCTCAAAAAACTATAGAACTTTTATATATAGGTAAGTGTTGATGATTTGTAGGGAATGAGCTGAAGAAACATATGTTTGTGAAAGTTTCAAGGTCATCCGATGAAAGGTCAAGGTCACAGCTCAAATTGAAAATTTCAACTTTAAATACCTCAAAAACTATAGAACTTTTATATATAGGTTAGTGTTGATGATTTGTAGGGAATGAGCTAAAGAACATATGTGTGAAATTTCAAGGTCATACGATGAAAGGTCAAGGTAACAGCTCAAATTGAAAATTTTCAACTCAAATAAGCTAAAAAACATATAGAACTTATATATATATATGTTAGGTTGATGATTTGTAGGGAATGAGCTGAAGAAACATATGTCTGAAATTTCAAACGGTCATCCGATCAAAAGGTCAAGGTCACAGCTCAAATTGAAAATTTCAACTCAAAATAGCTCAAAAACTATAGAACTTTTATATATAGGTAAGTGTTGATGATTTGTAGGGAATGAGCTGAAGAACATATGTGTGAAGTTTCAAGGTCATCCGATGAAAGGTCAAGGTCACAGCTCAAATTGAAAATTTCAACTTTAAATACCTCAAAAACTATAGAACTTTTATTATATAGGTTAGTGTTGATGATTTGTAGGGAATGAGCTGAAGAACTTATGTGTGAAATTTCAAGGTCATCCGATGAAGGTCAAGGTCACAGCTCAAATTTGAAATTTTTCAACTCAAAATAGCTCAAAAACTATAGAACTTTTATAATAGGTTAATGCTGGTGTTTTGTAGGGAATTATTTGAAGAACATATGTGTGAAGTTTCAAGGTCATCCGATGAAAGGTCAAGGTCACAGCTCAAATTGAAAATTTCAACTCAGAAATCTATAGAACGTTTATATATTGGTTTAGTGTTAATGATTTGTACGGAATGAGCTGATGAACAAATGTATGAGGTGTCAAGGTCATCCGAGTTAAGTCAAGGTCACAGCTTATTTTTTTTAAATTTTGCAACTCAAATAAGCTTATTTAGTTGTAGAACTTTTGTATACATGTTGCTGGAGGAGATTTGTAGACAATGCGCTGAAGATTATTTGTGGAAAGTTTGAAGGTCATCCGATGAAAGGTCAAGGTCACAGCTCACTTTCAACATTTCAACTCAAAGTAGTTTAAAATATCAAGATTGTTTTTTGAGGATCAGACTTCGATCTCAGGGTCATAGCTTCTGAGCTTTGCTCTGTTGCTCAACTGAAGCTGTATCAAAGCTGTAGCTTCTGAGCTTTGCTCTGTTGCTCAGCTGAAGCTGTATCAAAGCTGTAGCTTCTGAGCTTTGCTCTGTTGCTCAGCTGAAGCTGTAATCAAAGCTGTAGCTTCTGAGCTTTGCTCTGTTGCTCAGCTGAAGCTGTATCAAAGCTTTAGCCTCAGCTGTAATCGGATGACCCCTTTTTGCTTCAGCAAAAAGCTCAGCTCTAGTTATTATTATTATTATTATTATTATTATTATTATTATTCTTTTTTTTTTCCTAGTAGATTTTGTGTCAGCTCTAGAGCAAAAACGGCTCAGCCGATTTTGCTCAAATTTTCAGCGTTTGTGGACAGGAACATTCTACAGATAGGTTTTTTGAAATTTTTTTTCAATATCACCTTTTCTTCCCGAGTTATCCCCCTTTATCACTTTTTTCATGTCCCATTTTGTGGCACAATTTTCTCAACAACTACTGAAGCTAAGCAAATCTGTTTGGAATTTTCTGGTAGAGCAAAGACTGAAGTGGTGCATGTGGGTTTAAAATTTGATCCAAGTGTCCCCTGAAAAAAGCTCGCTAGGGGCTGAAAAAAAGGGCTCATATTTTTTCAGCTAAAAATGAGAGAAAAGTCAAAATATCTCAGAAACTACACATCTTTACTATAGACATATGCATGAGAAAGTTGTTCAGTTTCAGAAGTTGCAGAAGCTCAAAAAGTTTCAAGGTCACGTGATTTAAGGTCAAGGTCACAAAGACCATTAAAATTTTTAAATCTAAATATCTCTAGAACTATCTGATTTTAGTATAAACAATATACATGATGTGATTTGTAGAGAATAGGCTGATAAATGTTCATACGAAATTTCATGGTCATCGGATAAAAGGTCAAGGTCACAGGTGAGTTTTGAAATTTCTCAAAAAATTTCAATTGAAAATAGCTCGAAAACGGTGAAACCTTTTATATACCTGTTACTGTACAAGATATGTAGATAAGTTGATGAGAAATTTTGATGTAAAGTTTCAAGGTCGTTGGATCAAAGGTCAAGGTCACAGCTCAAATTGAAAATTTCAACTCAAAATAGCTCAAAAACTATCAAACTTTTATATATATGTTACTGTTGCAGATTTGTAGGGATTGAGCTGAAAAAAATATGTGTGAAATTTCAAGGTCATTCGATGAAAGGTCAAGGTCACAGCTCAAATTGAAAAATTCAACTCAAAATAGCTCAAAAACTATAGAACTTTTATATATATGTTAGTGTTGAAGATTTGTAGGGAATGAGCTGAAGAACATACGTGTGAAAATTTCAAGGTCATCCGATGAAAGGTCAAGGTCACAGCTCAAATTGAAAATTTCAACTCAAAATAGCTCAAAAAACTATAGAACTTTTTATATATGTTACTGTTGAAGATTTGTAGTGAATGAGCTGAATAACATGTGTGTGAAATTTTCAAGGTCATCCGATGAAAGGTCAAGGTCACAGCTCAAATTGAAAAATTTCAACTCAAAATAGCTCAAAAACTATAGAACTTTTTATATATATGTTATTGTTGCAGATTTGTAGGGAATGAGCTGAAGAACATACGTGTGAAATTTCAAGGTCATCCGATGAAAGGTCAAGGTCACAGCTCAAATTGAAAATTTCAACTCAAAATAGCTCAAAAACTATAGAACTTTTATATATATGTTAGTGTTGAAGATTTGTAGGGAATGCGATGAAGAACAGATGTGTGAAGTTTCAAGGTCATCCGATGAAAGGTCAAGGTCACAGCTCAAATTGAAAATTTCAACTCAAAATAGCTAAAAAACTATAGAACTTTTATATATAGGTTATTGTTGATTATTTGTAGGGAATGAGCGCAAGAACATATGTCTGAAGTTTCAAGGTCATCCGATCAAAAGTCAAGGTCACAACTCAATTTCAACATTTCAACTCAAAATATCAAAAATTGTCTTTGTGGATTGGACTTCGGTTTCAGGGTCATAGCTTCTGAGCTTTGCTCTGTTGCTCAGCTGAAGCTGTATCAAAGCTGAAGCCTCAGCTATGGTCGGATGACCCCTTTTTGCTTCAGCAAAAAGCTCAGCTCTAGTTATTATTATTATTATTATTATTATTATTATTATTATTATCATTATTATTATTATTATTATTATTAGGGTCATCCGACTTCAGGTCGGATGACCCTATTGTTATTGCGTTTATTCTTCTTCTTCTTCTTCTTCTTCTTCTTCTTCTTCTTCTTCTTCTTCTTTTTTTTTTCTCCAACCAGATTTTGTGTCATCTCTAGCTCAAAAACGGCTCGATCGATTTCGCTCAAATTTTTTAGCAACTATGCATCATCAAAAGATCTAGATCCGTTTTTCTCCTTTTTTAAAAAATTCCCTTTATTTTCAGAGTTATCTCCCCTTTTCATTTTTCTCAAGTCCCATTTTGTGGCACATTTTTCTCAGCAACAGCTAAAGCTACAGCAAAGCTGTTTGGATTTTCTAAAAGATTAAAGGCTGTAGTTGTGCAGGAATATTTCAAATTTGATCTGAGTGTCCCCTGAAAAAGCTCGCTAGGGGCTGAAAAAAGGGTTCAGATTTTGTCAGCTAAAAATCAGACAAAAGTCAAAATATCTCAGAAACTAAGAATCTTTACTATAGACATATGCAAGGGAAAGTTGTTCAGTTTCAAGAGCTGCAGAAGCTCAAAAAGTTCCAAGGTCACCTGATTTAAGGTCAAGGTCACAGCGACAATTGAAAATTTAAAATGTTAATATCTCTAGAACTATCAGATTTTAGTATAAACCTATACATGAGAGATTTGTAGATAATAGTCTGATAAATATTCATACGAAATTTCATGGTCATCGAATAAAAGGTCAAGGTCACCGGTGAGTTTGAAAATTCTCTTAAAATTTCAATTGAAAATAGCTCGAAAACAGTGAAACTTTTATACCTGTTACTGTACGAGATATATAGATAATTCGGTGGGGAATTTGTGTGCAAAGTTTCAAGGTCGTTAAATCAAAGATCAAGGTCACAGCTCAATTTGAAAATTTCAACTCAAAATAACTCAAAAACTATAGACCTTTTATATATAGGTTAGTGTTGATGATTTGTAGGGAATGAGCTAAAGAACATATGTGTGAAGTTTCAAGGTCATCCAATAAAAGGTCAAGGTCACAGCTCAAATTGAAATTTTCAACTCAAAATACCTCAACAACTATAGAACTTTTATAAGTTATTTTTTTAGTTGAAATTTTCATATTGAGTTGTGACCTTGACCTTTGATCCGATGAACATGAAACATCAGAGGAATATTCTCCTGCTCATTTATAACAAATCCTGTGCAATAGCATATGTACGAAGGTTCCATATCTTGAGATATTTTCAATTGAAATTTTCAAATTAAGCTGTGACCTGGACCTTTGATCCAACGACTTTGAAACTTCAGAAACATTTTTTACACCACTTTGCCAACATATCTTACACAGTAACATGCATATAGAATTTTCACAGTTTTCGAGATAATTTGAATTGGAATTTTGAGAACATTTCCAAAATCACCGGTGACCTTGACATTTCATCCGATGACCGTGAAATTTCATATGAATATTTATCATCCGATTTTCTACAAATCACTCATGTACATGTATATTTTTTTTAAATCTGATAGTTGTAGAGATCGAAATTTCAATTTTTGAAATGCCTGTGTCACATTGACCTTAAATAACTTGACCGTGAAACTTGTTGAGCTTTTGCAGCCCATAAAACTGAACAACTTTCAATTGCATATATAATAGAGATTCTTAGTTTTTGAGATATTTCGACTTTTGACAAAATATGAACCCTATTTTCAGCCCCTAACGAGCTTTTTTCAAGGGACATGTGGTTCAAATTTTAAAACCACATGCACGGCTTCAGTTTTTGCCCGTCCAGAATATCGAAACAGATTTACTGTAGCTTCGGTAGTTTTGTGAAAATCATGCCACAAAATGGGACCATAGAAAACTGAAAAAGGGGGATAACTAAAAAAAATAGAGAGAGTTTTCAAAACTTGATCAAATTTGAAATATTCATACACAACTACAACCTTCGATCTTTCTGAAAATCCAATCAGCTTTGCCGTAGCTTCATTAATTGCTGAGAAAAATGTGCCACAAAATGGGACATCAGAAAAGTGAAAAAGGGAGATAATTAAAAAATAGAGGAAATTTTGAAAAAAAGAAAAATGGGTCTAGATCTTTTGATGCTGTATATGTGCTGAAAATTTGAGCGAAATCGACAGTAGCTGAGGCTACAGCTTTGATACAGCTTCAGGTGAGCGATAGAGCAAAGTTCAGAAGCCATGACCATGAGAGAAAAGTCTGATCCTCCACGATATCTTGATATTTTGAGCTATTTTGAGTTGAATTGTTCAAAGTGAGCTGTTACTTTGATCTTTGATCCTATGATCTTTAAACGTCATTCCCTACAAAACATCTACAATAACCTATATATAAAGTTATATAGTTTTTGAGCTATTTTGAGTTAAAATTTTCAGTTTGTGCTATGACCTTGGTCTTTGTGCCAATAACCTTCAAACTTCGCACATATGTTCTTAAGTTAAAGGTTTTAAGACATTTTGAGTTGAAATTTTCATATTCAGCTGTGACCTTGACCTTTGATCTTATGATCTTCACGCTCTTCACACATGTTCTTCATTTCATCTCCTGCAAATCTTGTACAGAAACATCAATGCAAAAGTTTTGTAGTTTTGTAGCTATTTTCAGTTGCAATTTTCGAATTGACCTATGACCTTGACCTTTAATCCGATGACCATGAAACTTCACACAAATGTTCTTCAGCTCAGTCCCTACACATCATTTACACTGACCTATATATAGCTGATACAATTCTCTTAAAAATGCGTTTCATAAATAAAGTTTTACTAAAATGTCTACGGCTATCGCAAGTACTAAAGTAATTTAAACATCCGCCATTATAACCACATCGGCACGGACATGTAGCGTAACGGAACTTGTCAACAATATGTATTTTTTATTTATTATTATTTTTTTTTAATTTGTACGCAGCTTTTATTTCTCTTCCCGTCGTTTAAATTCTAACGAAACCTACTGATTGTTTATAACCATTAGGCCTACTGCCTTCTGTACAGGTAAGGATGATTCAAGCGCTAATCGCCGACATCTAGGACATCACCAATCAGCGCAAATTCGAGAACAATTGAATGTGTAATTGTTTTACTGCCACAATTATTTTTACCTGTGATCTCAACCGTAACGAGAATCAAGATTGAAAGCAATAGCCGGATCAGCA
>BROG01001255.1:0-30000 GCA_030159075.1 Atrina japonica | reverse complement strand
TGAAAACTTTGATTTACTATAGTTAACTGTAGTAATTATAGTTCACTATAATAATTATAGTAAACTATAGATTATTAAAGTATATTTTGTAAGGATATAGAGCTGATTTTTTTTTAAAATGTAAATGTGGCTTTATACGAAAACAAAGGCAGATCGTTAGGTCGATTATGACATTTTACTAAAAGAAATTTCGTAGATTTGATCAGGGTTTATCTGCATCCTCACATATTGTGTGGCCGATCGACAGGTGATACAAACGCCTCTGTTTCACTTGGATCGATATATTGACTGCTCATGTAATCCGAGTTTCTTTCCTCTACCATGTCTTATTGACTCACCAACTTACTATTTGTATGCATGGACATTAATAGCGATAATATATGTTATCATTCTACAGGTGAACAATGCAGGGATGCCTTTTTTTAATTCCGTTCATGAAACTGATGACAGCGATTTTGACGCCATGATAAACATCAACTTGAAGTCCCATTTCTTCCTAACTAAAGCAGCCACACCGGCATTGGAAGAGTCGAAAGGTTAAGATTTATATTCGATCTGAATACATGACATGACAGTACATTTAGAGCACTCTATATACGTGTGGCTTTAGCCACACATAAGTAAATTAATCATCACACTTGAACACTTTTATTAATTTTGATTTTATCAACAAATGATTATACTCGGCAAAATAGAAACCATGCCTGTCCTCGAAGAAATACATTGATGCAAATGAGACTGAAATGATTGTTTGAAATGAGCAAAAGTAAGCGGAACTTTTTTTCGAAGAATTATATACATGTATATATAGTAAAAACAAAACGATCACGGAAATTATTTTGCACTATCGCTTTCACTTGAATTCAGATCTTCAGGTGCATCCAAAATTAGTACAACAATCAATGACGTCACGTAGTAAAAGACTAGTGACATAAATAATAACAATGATTTTATCGTAAAACGTTATTGAGACGAAACTATTGAAGTGCCAATGTACACAACATTTATGAAATATATTGCGCGGAAATATTGTTCTATAGATAAAATATACGCCACATATGTAAAATAGAAGTAATAAATAAAATGGCATTCAAAAATAGGCCAAAATATGAAATTCATGATCTGTAGCATTTGTAATGGGCATTGTGATACGGAGTGGTAGACAGTCTCTTTGGTACAAATGTTTAGGTTGGCTTCTATGTCATACGGAAAGTACCCCCTTTTACAACCTGTAAGCATATGGTGTGTGGGAAATCTTATTTCTGCGAAAAAAAAGTCCATTGGTTAGTGCAGCTTGCTCTGAAAGGTTCACGGACATGTTATAAAAAGTATTACTTTTTTTTTCTTTTATCTTTCAAGCTAATTTAATCAGTTTAAAAGCGTTATTATGAATATTAAATTCCCCAAGAATCTGGATAACCATGGTACGCTTTACATACCGCTTTCTCATGTATATAACGCCCAAAATCACCAATGTCCTTGTTTCTACAGTTTTACCCAAAAAGCGTTTGTGATATATTATCCGAACTTTTGTAAGACGTTCCTTTTGATGCCTTATAGTGTATTTTAGAATTGCAAAATATGTTTTTTTTCATTCTGTTCCGTTACCATGATAATGTTGTTAATGCCATTGCTCCCTTAAACATTTTCATTTACATTTATCATTGATATAATTATCGTAATAATAATAATAATAATAAATAATAATAAATAATAATAATAATAATAATAATAATAATAATAATGATAATAATAATAATATTATTTATATATATATATATATATATATATATATATATATATATATATATATATATATATAATATAATATATATAAATATAATTATTATTATACTTTGAGAAGGAGTAGGCGAAGGAGAAGGAATTGTAGAAATGGAAGGAAATATACCTGTATGAGGTGGAATAGTAGTAGGAGGAGGAGGAAAAAATAAGGGGTAGTATGAGGTGAAGTAGTATGGCTACAATACATGTTTTCATTCAGATATCAATGGCTTAGTATCTAAAAGTGTTATATATTTATTAAACAGGTACCATCATTAATATTAGCAGCGTCCTTGGACAAAAACCGGTAAGTATAGTGATATGCATGTATTCCATCTGAGAAATTCGGTTAATTTATCAAATAGTATTTATTTTATAACGTGCACATGACATGTTTTGTACTATTGTTTTCATTCCATTTCAATTTGAAATGAATGTCTAAAAATGAAATAACCAATACGTTCATTTGCTCATGCTAAGTTACTTATAAATAATTTTGTAGTATATGCTATTAAATCATATCTATTGGTATGGTAATCACTTATTCTTTAGTTGGAAAGTAAATTTTTCAATGAATTTACAGGTATGTGCAGAGTAGATGTTTATGATAATTGCTTAACGGTATTAGTGAAGCCCTATCACACATTGATGATTTAGCCGGCGTATAAGGACGTATGAACAATTCGTAAAGTACATTGACATGCGTCGGGTACCTTGTAATTATGTTTTGTACAAGCTACAATACGCTGGCATACTTTGGCGTAAGTTAAAGTACTGCACGTGCATCATATTAATTCGTGCACGAACACTTTTCGACGTATGTTCAGAAAATTCTTTAATGTGTGACAGAGCTGCAGCGAAAGTTCAACGTATGCCTACGTATTATGATTTTTGTTTATACACCGGCATATGTCCGAAAGATGGTTAATGTATGATAGGCTCCTAAGGCGGAATACAAGTTAATCAAAATTGAAGACTGTTTTGTGATGAGGCATTATTTAGTTTGATATTCAAATTATTTACGTTTGAACTCTAAGAGTTATTGTTAAATTATATCAGATTCCAAGTTGCACTTTATACTGCATTGGCAAGTCGGCTTTGGATATGTTTACGCAATGCCTTGCACTGGGTAAGTATCTTTTATTACCAAATATTTTAAATGGATTAGGTAAATCATTATATGTCTTTCTATAATGCAGTCGTTTAATTTCTCGTGATTGGTTTGGTAACCCCTATGACATATCGTGGAATACGTATCATAATCACATATGTGAATAGTAAAAAGATACATCTCGTTTTCTCAAATGTCAAAATTCGACACTATAATAATACATTTTTTGAGGATTAAGTCAAATGAGTCAAACATGATTACACAGATTTCATCATATGGAATAAATTGAACTGAATAAAAGTTCGCGAAGCCAATGGTGAGTTTTAGACACAGAGGTTATTCGTAATGCTGAAATATACGAGGTGATCCAAACATAAACGTAAACTCTCTGAACATATTACTTCCAGTTTTGGTTTTGTGGCGATTTTATAATTACCAATGATAACCTACATAATGTGATTGTGATTGAAAACATGAACATGTGATAATAGATTTCTAAAGATAGCAAAAGTGTCTGGATTAATTTTTTTTTTATTTCAGAGCTTGCTTCGTCTGGAGTTAGAGTAAATTCGATTAAGTAAGCATGTTCAATATATCTATCAATATAAGAGAGAGAGAGAGAGAGAGAGAGAGAGAGAGAGAGAGAGAGAGAGAGAGAGAGAGAGAGAGAGAGAGAGAGAGAGAGAGAGAGAGAGAGAGAGAGAGAGAGAGAGAGAGAGAGACAGAGAGAGAGAGAGACGGTGCGACTATACAACTATCATAACTACACTTTGCCATCATAACTGCAAAAAGCACCAGCCCCCTGCTGTGATAAGGAAATCGACATTTATTTTCCTCAGAAACACAGCCAATCTTAATTTCATGGGAAATGATATGATTATTTCTAGATAGGTTTTGCAATATTTATCAAATAGATCTACTTCATCTCCTCCCGACAGACGCCGTGATTTGCAAGGTATTGCTAACGCGGGCCCACTGGTGTTAAGAAAATACTCGGACAGTACAGTGTATATATTTAGTATATATTTAGTTAAAAATACAGGATACAAGAAAATGAACAGCAACATGATGGATTTACAAATCAAATGCCCAAGACGACAGTTACTTATAGCTGTCAACTTTTAACTTTTAAACCAGTTTGAATTCAAATAAAATATAATGCTTTTGAAACAACTCCGATTTATTATTCCACAGGCATGCCTTTTTGATACGTGTTATAACGTACCACGTTGTAGAAATTGGCTCACAAGTTTGCTGAATGACAGTTATTTCACACCTGTACTCCAAAACGATGGGCAGGTGGCATGTAATCAAAACATAGACTGTACTCAAAGCATAAACATTCCATATGGATTTTTACATCAACGACTTTAATCACTATAAATACATTTAATAATTAGTGCAAATCAGTGCAACCACAGACAAGTCGCCCTTTTCATATTTTTTACAAAGATGACATCGCATTAACTTACAAGAAACACAGCTGTGAAACGTTGTTGTATATTAGCTGGCCAAATGTCCAGATAGAGTAAATGAACTTTGTTGATATCACTATTTATATTCGATATGCAGGTGAGGTATGCTCAAACTTCATTACTTCACACGTTTGTTCTATGCGACTGTAGTTAGACAATGACGTCATATTTTGCAAACTCGCCTTTTATATCGGTTTAGGAGCTGGTTCTGTTCAAAATCTGAACATATATCGATACCAATGGAAGTAAAACAACTGGGATGTTTTTTGAAACTATGTTGATATTATTTCATTTAAGCAATTTGATTTAAAAGGTGAGATGACAGCCTTAAATATAGAATAATAGACTGCAACCGAAATGCCAGGTACTGGACTTATGTATCTGAACGGGGACTCAAACGGTCCACTAGACACGGCAACGATCCTGTGTTAGTGTAAATAATATTAACAATACCAAAGTTATAGAAATGAAATGGCCAAGACGATGTCGTCATCGTCGGTGGAGCTACTATTTGATATAAATGAATAGTTCCGAAAAGCATGGTACCATATATCAAATCAAAATGTATTGCTAAATCCGTTAAAGAGGACTCACTGTACAATTCATATCGGTTTAACAAGTTTAGAATTTAAATTTTGATATTTGAACGAAACATTACGTAGTTTAGTGTAAAATAGTTAACTGGTATGAAATGCACGGTACGAATAATGCATCCCAGTCAGAGAGACGAGCCTGTTTTACAGGAATGGTATAAGTTATTGGAATCTAAGATAACTCACAATGGCCACACTTTCCCCACAAAAATATGTCACACAGTTTGGTTCGGCCTGATCAAACTGCGATCTATGCAATGCAGACCGAGGTGGTTATAACATTATAGTGCATACTATATAGACATTAAACACTACACATACAGTACACCCTCGGAAGAATTTAAATGCCAGGAACATTTTTGTCAAGCGGTATAAATATAAACATTTCGTTTTAATATTATTAAAATAAACATTTTTCCATATTGATTATTTTTCTCGCATTGTTTTAAACTTTCAAAAATTTTCAATTGTGTGTGTGTGTTTTTGTGTGTGTTTGTTTGTGTGTGTGTGTGTTTAATATTATTAAAATAAACATTTTTCCATATTGATTATTTTTCTCGCATTGTTTTAAACTTTCAAAAGTTTTCAATTGTGTGTGTGTGTGTGTGTGTGTGTGTGTGTGTGTGTGTGTGACGTTTGGTCAGCTCAGAGAGATTTGATAAAACACAGTATCTATATAGTTGATATATAGATTATTAAATATCTATAATTTATTTTATATCTATATTGGATGTTGATGTATTTTTATCTATACATTTTAACCTAAAACATAAAATAAACTATGTAAAGACATGCAACAGGTAATAATTTAATTAAACGAATTTGCAAGTGTTATACATCAAAATATAAAACGATTTCAGAGAAATACATTTAACGCAATTCCTTGAATATTCAGTTTGTTTCCATATCGTTGATAAATCTGGAATGAGGGATGCGGTTATTTTATTTCTCTTCTGACACATTTAACCTTTCGGTTACCATGCAGACGAATATTCTAAAATAACTTAAAAACAAATCTGACACTTATTCAAAATTGTCAATATCACTACTTTCTTTCAAAATGATATGAAAATGAAAAATAAACCTTAATTCCATTTAGTATTTCCGGACAGAAAATGGGAACTAATTCGTCTCAAACAGCTATTTAGCTGTTACGTCATATGGAAAACTCCTACGGCGAAGCCAATTACATAGAATGAATCTCGTATATATATATATATAAGGATTATTTTTCATTTTTTGGAATGCATCGAGTATAAATGCAATTCGTGCTGTATAGATTTTGTTTCCATAATCCATTGCATTTATACTCGATGCATTCCCCGAAATGAAAAAAAAAATCCTTAATTCCACTGTTCATGTGGTCATTTATGCAAAATAGCAATGTACATGGGTTCAAGGAGGCAATTAAACACATGGAAATGGGGGATATACAAAGTTACGCAGATGAGTATTGTTTTGCAACTGTTAAAGTGTGATTTTGTCAAAATATTAAAATATATTGAGTTTGTAATAGGAATACCTCCGAATAGCAGACAAACAGGCACATCATCTTGTTTTACAAGGTTTACAGTGTCAGTAGCCTTGAACAGAACATTTGCTTTTAAATAGGTCGACATTGTATATAAACAATGTAGACTACACTTATGTTTCTATTGGGAACATCAGACTGCATGCGATCGTTGTAGTGGATGGGTTCAATCTTGTTAAATCCATGCGCTGCAGCAATCAAGTGCATTTTGATGATACGTATAAAAACATCCGTGTGGTTTTGTTTTATCCCATGCCCCTTATTTATCTATATGTGTGCATATATTTAAAATTAGTCCCGTTAATACTAGATATTTTGGTTGGCATTTAGAAAAGTAGCTCAGGGGAAATGTCTGTATCCAACTGCATTGCAATATGATGTTACGTATTGCCTGGGCGTATTGTAACTGTATGATTACACATGCATGCAATAACGTGTTTAACAACGCACCGGTAATTGTTTTGTTACATGGTGGTGACTATTTTTTTGTTGGCGGAAGAGAGAACCGGGTTGCTATATGCCCGGGAAGAAGCCACCGGCGTTCCGCATTAAAACTTGCAAACCTTCTAAAAATGTCAGCTTAGGGTACAGCTGAGTAGAAGTGAGCTACGTCATGGTTCAAAGCGCGATGTTCTAACCATGTTGGCACGGATTAGCCTAAAATGACTACAAACAACATAATAACTAGATAACAATCAATACGATGGGTAGTATAGTGGCAGCTTAACACATACCTTTCAGGGATAATCCCAAATGTCGTTTAGTCTCCAATGACATAAGAAGGAGCGTTTTGGGGTCGATTTGGTAGCACCATCATGCCCGTATCATGGGAAGGCATCTCTCTTTAAATATGTACGGAGTTGAATGTGATTAGAAATTGATAACGGATCAGGCACGGGTACCGATATAGAATTGTATATCCATATGCTGTTGGTGCTGAAGGTCTATAGTTCATTTCAATTCTTTAAAATGGAACATCATATCGTTCCAAATATCAATCAATTGCCTGAAACGAGAATATACAGCAACTGGACTGGAAGTAGAGGTGTTCTGTCCTTGACCATTTTTTATACTTAGACTGTATTTCATGAGGTGGCTCATTCAGTCAAACGTAGCAAAGGAGGAACAACTGCCTGAAGTGAACAATTGTTGAAAATAAAACTGTAAAAAGAACTGTACCGTCTCTCATCAGGGGTCTGAATGGCTGTTATCCAAGCCTTGGGAGGTCATTCACAGTATTAAATTCAAAATTCGCTGACATAGTATCTTAAATAGTTGTCTTTCTGCAAGTTATTTTTCACAAGTATACACTTAATATCAGTTGTTATTGTGCTTTATTGTGTTTTATTTCATTAGTGAAGATACGTGAACGTAATAACATAAACATTCCACCATCAGAGGCATGCAAGACGGTCTACATGGACATTATATTGACCCTAAATTGTTTTGTAGAACGCATGTCCTTGATCATCAAATCGGTCAAATCAAGCTATTAAAAATGTTTACAAAAAACAGATATGCAGATGAATACAGATATGCAGATGAATGTTGCTAGGTTATCAAATTCTATCACTTTCCAATAATATGTAATGTTGATAAATTGTAAATTTGGACGTATTATATCTTGTGAGATAACCTAAAATACATTTGTCAAATATCTATATGTAAAATGAGGTCAACTATATAAAGTGTGTACTTAGCATACATTGTTACTTCAATTGTTCATTGCGGGAAGCTTGATCCAATCAGTAATGATGTAATAACTAATTTGATTTACCGGAATATCACTTGGAACCTTATTTAGAATTGTCTCTACCTCATGTACTTCGACGTTTAATAGAACATAATAACCATAGTCTCTTTAGAGTTTACTAACTATTTTTGTTTCTTCAGTCCAGGAGCAGTCAGAAGTATGGCATTAAGAAGAGGCGATTCTGTGTATAAAGACGATGACACATACGAAAAGGTAATACCCGATCTATAGTTTAATTGTATTTAAAGAAATAATCTTGGAATGACTATTCAACCTAAAGTTATACGTGGATATATAAGTCAAGCATAGACAGAAATATTCCCCAAAAGAAATGATTAATAAATATATGTTTCTGATCAATGTGTTTACCCAACAAAACGCTGCAAAGTTAATTAAATCATTATACAATTTTCTGTTACGGTCTCATACCGGGAAGGTATTGCCATATAACTATTGTATGATTTTCCACAAGTGTAAATTGATATGTTCAAAGGTTTTGATAATTTATTTCATTGTGAATCGGTATACGGTAGTGAAAAAATAAGACAATTTAAGAGTTAGTACTAGTACATATATTGATGCTTTACCAAAGTCTTTCTCCGATATTGGTGAGTGCTACCAATAGGACACTTAAGTACAGTAAATCAATCGTCTATCAAGGCCGGGTATATCATGCTGAGAGTCATCACACGTGTGTGCTGCACCTGTCAGCAGAATGCCGTATCAATAAACACTATCCAGTCAGTCCATGAAACGATTATTTGAATAACCTATAGTAGTAAATGGTATAGTCCCAAGTTTATTGAATGCGAAAACTACAAATATCTTATACATATCTAAATTTCTCGACAATTAAGTGCAGATCAAAATTAAAGGCAACAAAGTGAATTAAAAATCAAAAGTAACATAATATCAGAGTCAATTTATGATAAAAGAAGGAGATAATTTAAAGTTTTATATATTACTGGTTCTTATTATAAATCCTTGTACATTGACAGCAATTTATGTTTCCGATATTGGTAACAAAATGAAAATAATTGTGTATAAAATGATACTAACTTAAGGTTAGTTATCTATTTTTTTTAATTAAACGAAATCTGTGAAGTCAGATAGAAATGAAATAATAATTTGCGAAAATATTGAAGTTTATGTTACCTTTATATAACACTGCGTATAGTAATTTGAAAAAGACAATCCACAAACTGAGAATCTTTGAATACAATACATTTGTAATAATATTTGAGCCTGTATCGAAATTTTTAGATTGGATAAAAGGGATTTTTTTTCGGGGGCGTAAGCCATATTGTTTAGTTTCGTTTATTAACAATTATTATCGTATTGGTTTACTTTGCCTAAGTACGTTTCCCTCTCTGTTCGGAGATAATTTTGGTTTGTAACTATAATTAGATATACGATGGACGTGTAAGCCGACTTTATAAATTCATGAAATGTTTTGACAGTTAAATTTGCCACACTCTGAGAGAGAGAGAGAGAGAGAGAGAGAGAGAGAGAGAGAGAGAGAGAGAGAGAGAGAGAGAGAGAGAGAGAGAGAGAGAGAGAGAGAGAGAGAGAGAGAGAGAGAGAGACAGACAGACAGATAGACAGACAGAGAGACAGAGAGAGACAGACAGAGGGACGAAGAGAGAATCTTAATTTCATGGGAAATGATATGGTTATTTCTAAATAGGTTTTGCAATATTTATTAAATAGATCTAGTCTATCTCCACCCGATAGACGCCGGGATTTGCAAGGTATTGCTAACGCGGACGCACTGGTGTTAAGAAAATACTCGGACACTACAGTGTCAAGAGATTTGTTTTAATTACCGACGATAGCTCTGACCGTACACGGACGGATATAATATGAACAAATCACCGACTTTGAGTGGTTTTGTGAATGGACTTGATTTGCCCGAATTCCGATATATTCGAGAATACGGAACATCTATTAAAACTAGGACAAATATCACAAAAAAACTATAAAGTCGGTAATTGTGTAATCAAGCGATGTAATAGATCGATTAATTTGATTTAGTGTATATATGTTTTTATATGCGTCTGTGGTGTTCAAATGTAGTCTAATATTTCAGTATAGGCAAGGTGTGCAAGGGAAATAGTAAGCTAAATGCTTTTTGTTTCTTAATATCTCTTGTTTATTTCATATTTTCTGATTTACATGGACAATTATTATTTGTATTTTATTTTCATGTTATCCACATCCTATGTACGACAATCCCTGATGTTTGTACCATATAGGCTGTACTTTATGATTAGATATAAATTTCAGTCGTATCGAGACATTCAGTTACCTATGCTTATGAAAGAATTGAAATATTAAAAATCACGAAATATGCTTGAAAAAATCAGATAATACCAGAGTTAATATTCGGAATAAATAATATCACAAGTTGGTAGTCGAAGTGATGTAGAAGAACATGATTGAAATAGTGCGCTACATATGTTAGGTCACGATAGAGTTGCAAACGGTGGTGTCGGTTGTTTGTAGCGGTCAGAAATTAAAGAGACGTAATCCGGTAGACTCTAATTAAACAGATGGATAAAATGTCACTGTATGACGCACCTTGTCACTAGTAAGGGCTGGTGGGATGAACGTATCAAATAATGTACATTTAATTCAGAACATAATTTAGCCTATCATATGTCCTGTTCAACCAGGTAAAATCGACTTAACATAAGCTAATGCACGATTTTTATGAACTTGTATATTGTGTGGTGGTTCTCGATTAGGCTATTAATCATGAACAGTTTGTTTTGTTTCCCCTGCCCTCGATCTGGACATCTTCATCACCATGCTATTTTAAGAGTTCATTATAGCATCTGCACCGCGTGTGTTTCCAATGATTAATTAACAAATAATTGGTATATGACTCGAAAAATACGACAAAAGTATATGCGAATAAAACTTAAGACCGTAGAGAATTTATGAACATAACCAACCCACCCTGGAATGCAACTCTAAATATTTAAATGTTAAATCTAAAATTATACATTTACATTTCAACACCATTAACTAGCGGTAGATTATAAGAAACGTCTGGGGAAAACAATTTACTAATAAATAGTTTAAGCTCCATAGCTGCACCACAGTTAGAATATCCGTTATTAATAAACGATTAAAATCAACACTGTTAATACAATTACCAATCATTTGCCATATATATATATATATATATATATATATATATATATATATATATATATATATATATATATATATATATATATATATATTTCGTGTGTGTTTTCGTGTGTTTTCATGTGTGTGTGTGTTTGTGTGTGTGTGTGTGTGTGTGTGTGTGTGTGTGTGTGTGTGTGTGTGTGTGTAGCAAAATGCAGGTGACTCTCGATGGCTCAATCATCGAAGCCTCGAAGTTTTTGGGAAGTTTCGTACACTCCCGTTTTTTCCTTCATAACTCAAGTATATTAACTCTTGACCCCTCGAACGTCGAAAACTGGAAGTTCTTGAATCCTCGAAGTCAATTCAAAGTCCCGATTATTATAAATTAAATAAAAGCCGTGAGTCAGAAAGACACCGGGATCCCTACCTGAAATATTCAACACAAAGTGTTGTGATAACCGAGTTATAAGGTTTTGACTTAATCGAGTAGTGATTTACAGTGTTGTTAATTAATTAAGATAAAAAGTAGAACTTTTTTTTAAAAAAACGCGCCATAGACAGCGATTTGCAGTACACATATCACAGCAAAGAATAACTTTTAGATCAACCGGTACCGAAAAATACTGCAACATTGTAGGACCCATATGGTGACGGCCATTTATATCCTAATCGAACACATAGATCTAATAAATATAACGTATTTACAGGTTTTTCATGTTTGAAAACTATGTACGGGAATTGTTAATGACAAAAGTAATGCGTGTAGTAATAAAAACCTACATCGGTCGAAATGTACATTTTCGGAATTCTCGAAACCTGAACCTCTCGAAACTTACAAGTTTGTCGGTGGTCTCGTGGAATCGAAAGTCAACTGTATTTCAAAAACATTGAAAACAAAATGGGCTTATTTCTACTACCATGGCAAATGATATTTTTGTAGCATCAGACATCACCTTAGGTCTACATATCCATTACAGATATCTAAACAATAATTACTTCTAAACATCTCCAAAGTATTCACTATTAACGTTAATTTAAAACGCTCTAATTTCTTATTAGTAGAAATGAAACAGTTTTTTTGACAATTTAAGTGTTTTATAGAGCACTCGTCCCCTGCTGTCATCACAATTTTAAAGTAGCCAAGACCTCAATTTTAACGTTATATTTGATCTTTGAACTACTACACAATATTTGATTCCATATAAGTTATGTTGATGAAGTAAGTTCGTATCAAATTACATTCAAATGTATAATGTTTATCGAAGTTAGCACCCTGAAAACAAATGAGCGTTAGAAATGTCTATTTTCTTTTCCAAATAATTTGTTTTCATGATCATTTTCTAACTAAAGTTATCAGCGTTCTTTGAGGAATATGATTATCAAATGCATTTATATAAACACTGACCCTGGTCCTTTACTTTAGGACCCGATATGCAACGCCTGGATGTCTACGTTACTTTGAAAAAAATGTGAAACATAAAATGTATAATGTAACACTGTGGTAACTTTAAGTATCACCGTGAAACCGAAATATTTTGATAAAAATGTATTTGGGCAAATGATTGTACTTAATATTGCCATACTATACACAGTCCCCCATTAACCCCAGAAGGTAATGTAGAATCCAGTTCCATTTATAGCTGACATATGTAACCCAAGTTATTAGCAAGGAAGGACAAAATAGCTTTGTCCCTCTGTTGCATCGGTGACCCTCACAGTTAAGCATTTAACCTAAACACAGCCCTAAACTAAATAGCTTCAGAAACTAACCAAGTTATCATCTAGATACAAATGTATATTTATAGCAAAAGTGATGTCCATAGTTGACCTTTTTAGAGCAGTACTCAAACGTACAATGGGCTACGCCATTAGCTAGCAGGCTATTTAGGTCTATTAGATATTATACCCCTCACCCAAGTTATTGTCTAGACAGTGTCCGGACAAGGCAGACAGATAGAAAAGGAAAAACACTATAGTCTCACTCCGGTTTTACAGGGATGAAACTAAAATGGTCATCGCATGAAGAAAAATTACCCAATATTTTTTAGCAATAGACTGAAAAAAACATGTAAAACACATCCATTTTTTGCAGCTTCTGCATGATCAAAGTCAGCAGCATCCTCTCAGATGTGTGGGTGAACCAGTGGACGTAGCCAGGGCAGTAGCGTACTTAGCATCGGACGAATCTTCCTTTGTTACCGGGAATCTTTTGTATGTTGATGGTGGATTTAACATTACCAATGCCTCAGACGGCATATCTCAGCATCAGACAAACAACTGACCTGAACTGTTAATACTGAATTAGAATATACAAAACGAAATTAATACTAAATGCAGAACCAACACCACAACTATTAACACTATTACTATTTCTACTACCACGACTACTAATATTATTACTACTATTACTACTACTACTACCACAACTATTTTTACCCTTCCTACTACTACTACTACTGCTACTACTACTACTACTACTACTACTACTACAACTACTCCTATTAAGACGTAATCCCCCTCTCTCTCTCTCTCTCTCTCTCTCTCTCTCTCTCTCTCTCTCTCTCTCTCTCTCTCTCTCTCTCTCTCTCTCTCTCTCTCTCTCTCTCAGATTGTTTACTCTATCCTCAAACAGCTTCACATGCAGGTCTTATTCATGTATTGTATAAATGAAAACAATAAACTATGTAAGATAATTGCTTTTAGATGGATTGGATTTTTTATTTAATTTTTTTCGTTTTCCTTGTTATCGGGATTGCTTACATTACCAAAATTTAATGAATAGATTACCACTCAAATCAACAGCTGTAACTTGTCAACGGATATGAACTTCAGAGATAATATCCAGTGGCATATATGGAGTCTATTTCCACTGAATTGTTATCAAAGTGTCACTTTATCAGAGGTAAACCATTGGCAATTATGTATATGTGTATGTGTCTGTGCGTTTGATCCTAACGGTAATTCAGTGTGAAAACGAGTAAGGTTTATTCACCAATTAAAATTGGTCAAATAGATGCATAGCAGAAGGAAAGTAGCTATTTATTACGTTGGTCCAATTGCCTGATTTCTATTTTTAGATAGAGCAGTAAACGGTAGGAAACATATTTCAGGCGGCAATAAATATTTTGACATTTATCCGGTTATTAAACATAAAACAGTGTCCATGGCTCGGTACCAAGGCCCTGCATTGTGTATTTTATTGAAGCGCAGTAGAAACATGAGCTTTGTGAATAGCGTGTAAAAGCGTTAGACCAATTATTTATCTAGTTGGATATAGTCTAGTATTATAAACACACATTTTGTCACATTTAGGGCATTGTTTCACATATACAACACATTTTATTTCAGTGATGGAAGACACTGCGTTTCATTTACACCTCGACTGACATATGACACACTTCGCTTTTATGCAAATAACAAATAACAGTATGGCCGAATGCCTTTAACAATTGTATTATTTTCTACGTGATTGCTCTAAATACTGGTCCTTGTATTTTGTGAATCTATATTTACATTGAGGAATGTCACTCCACTGATATATTTGAGAAACACGGTATAAGGAAATTAAAGTTTTTTTTGTAACAAAAGAGGGCTTGGGTGGATCTAGTGAAATGGTTATACGTAAATGAGCGTAAAATGATACTGTCATAATCATTTTTTAACATGTAAGGCATATGTTTAAATGAGCTTATATTTCATTATGTCCTGGACTCAATACAAATAATGCAAAATATGTCAAACTGAAATTGTCAGATATTGATGAAAATTACTCTGTAATAAATTCATCATGATGAAATAAATCCAAAATAGCTCTTGCAAAAAAAAAATACCTTTTAATTTCTCAAGGAACTGGACCTGGACGTACAAATACATTATCTCCTGACATCATATATATATATATATATGTTTTAAATTGTAAAAAAAAAAAAAATATCACTTTCTATAAGGTTATATTAAAAACTCTCATTAACATTAGGCTAAACTTTAAAATTATATAAGCAGTATTTATTTGGTCACACATAATATATTCCTTATTTCAAAGATACATTGATTTGTTTTGATATGCTTGCCATTGTTACAACATTCGGTTACCAAGGTAATTACTAACATATAGCAACACTTTACAATGTCTATATGTTGACATTCAAACACCTCATACCATTTATTTACCCTCTCCATGGAACCTGATCCCACCTCTTGGTTTCCAGAGGTCCGTGCTTGTCCATTTTTACCGTATTTGTATCTATGTCCTGGACATTCTATTGATTTATACTTTGGTACCTGAATTTGTTATACTCTTATAACCTGGCATAGGATAGAATTCAGATCGGTCGACAGGGGATGCTTACTCCTCCATGGCACCTGATCCCACCTCTTGGTTTCCAGAGGTCCGTGTTTGTCCATTTTTACCGGATTTGTATCTATGTCCTGGACATCCTTTTGATTTATACTTTGGTATCTGAGATTTTTATATTCAATAAGACTGGATGATTACATTGACAACCAATTATATTCAACATATGTGTGCGAATGCGCGCACACATTTATACACCTTGATGACAAAGAGTGTAACGTGACCCCCCCCCCGCCCAAAAAAAAAATAAACACAGAAAAAGAAAAAAAATGAATTTCTTAAATTCGGTTCAAAATATGATTAAATGAAATAATACTTATACTGCTGAACACAAAGGTACAACCCTTATCAGCAATGCAGAGTACCAGTCTCCAATCGGAGTAAATTGCCAAAACATAATAAAATTTCTCCTTGCATAAAAGGGTTTATTCTAAATCAGGAAATTTGGGTAGATGTGGATTAAATAGAGCATAAGGGTGGGCAAATGGAAGGATGAACGCCTTAGACATGACACAAAACTACAGTCCTCTCCCGAAACTGGTGACGGACTATTGATAATCACAATCGCTGTTGCATTGTGTCACATTTTTAATGAACAGACTCTGTGTGTTAAGTCCAAAAACCATAAATCCTAGAGCAAACTTATTTTTACAGTGTAACTAAATAAAACGTTAACCTTTTCAACAACAATAGACTGGTCTGAAACAATAGGAAGGAGCATTGCAGTCATTTAAAATAAATTATCTTTCATACAAAGCTATTTTACATGAAATACCAGTTGCAAATTTACTGATTTTACAGTTTCACACAATTAAATATTTGATTTTCAATTTCAAAAAAAAAAAACGTTGAGGACAGTATATTGCCCGCAAAACATATTCTTGGTGAAACATCTTGCCATCCTGATCATTGTAATGGTTATCTGTTATTTTATATCTAATTCTAACTGTAAAGATGTGGAAAATACACAACATGCGGTGCTCCCAGAGATTGTTTGGGTTGTCCTTCGGGACATTACCAGCTTATCATTTATACAGTCAAAAGATGACCAGTTATGGTATAAACAAAATAGTGCTGATGTTCCCATTAAAAAAAAAATGTCAGATTCAATTTGATGACAGTTTGATAGTTCATTTTCTAATAATATACCAACAATTTCAAAATGTTCCGTCAAAAATTTACATGTCATATATTAATAACTGACCAAATGTTCACCAGCAATCTGACAAATAAGCATTCCAACAACAGAAGCTAGTATCATCTAGATTGCAAATCACCCAACTTTGTTTACGGAATTGAGTGTACCTTGTTTGGTTTGGTTTATGTTGGCGAGACTAAAGGGCCCTTAAATAAAAGAGTATCTGGTCATCGATTCGAGATTAAGGATAGGGGTAACAAGATACTTTATCGACATTTCAACTCCCCTTGTCTATGAGAGTGCGTATAATGGAAAAAAAAGTATGCCACTGGACCAACAGTCTCACCTTAGTACACCATTTGGTAAACAACGTTAACAATTTCGGATAAAACAGCTTGGCACTGCATACATCTATGGATGTGACGACGCTATCCAAAGTATGGACAATCTACCAAGCCAACTGTGTAATGGTGCGATATAACATTTTGATTCTAACGTAAGACGTAAACGAAGTCAAGGACATCGTTCATACAACCGACCCTACATACATGATGTCACTTTTTCATCTCTTTTACCTTACGTTAACAAACAAAATGGGTCTTCATCACATTCGCAGCAAACCTTATTCTATTCCTTTTACAATTCTTAATGAACTTTTTTCAGGAAGCAAAAATGAACCCCAACACAGATTCTTCAACCCCAAAATACATATTGAACTCCGTTGTAATGGACATCGCTTATCACAGACTGTTTAAGCCTGCACGTGTTACAAACAATGACTGTTCTGAACAGAAAAGTCTTTTCCTTAAACTTAAATTTACAAATAAAGGCATAGACGCTTAAAATATTGGCAATGTTCCCACCATATTGTAAACTGAAGACCACGCCTTGCATTTCATACAGCTATACACCTGGCATCACATCCAAGCTATTAAATTACACACAGTTTTTGCAGTGCCTAGACATCAACCATCTTCTACACAACACTGTCACACTGCCACTAAGATATTGTATTCGAGGGACTATGTAAACACGTTATTCCTCTGTATTTAGTGATCCAGAAGTAGTAACTAAACTGGATAGATCACATGACCAATATGTACTGGTGCCAGCAGACAAAGCCTCAAATAATATAGTTTTTATTTGTAAGGCACATTACTATAATTGTTTATCAGAAGAACTTGGGTTTAATACGAATTCTGGTAATACTACATACACACGTAGCTCACTTTCAAAGGACGGCATCCTTCAAAACCATGTATCCGCATTATGCTCATTTGATATACCTAAATCGGATATCGATTTTAAGCTACCATATTTATATTGGATACATAAACTTCATAAAACCCCATATAAGCAAAGATGCATAGCAAGATCCAGGAAATGTACTACCTAAACTTTATCTTTACTCCTTACCAATATATTGACAGCCATTAAGGAGAAACTTCAACAATGCTGTAGACTTGCTTATTCTAGTAGCGGTGTAAATCAGATGTGGATACTAAAAAGTTCTAAACAGCTTTTACAAAATTTGAAGGCACGCAAGTTTTCACGAATTCGCAGTATCAAAACATATGACTTTTCTACTCTTTACACAACTTGTCCACATAAATAATGAAAAGAAAGGCTTTTTAACACCATAGACAACTGTACCCGGGAATTTAAATATCTAGTGATTGGTTATCAGGATACTTATTTTGTCAAACACTACTTTCATTCTACACATAAATACACTGAAGGTGATATATATAAAAAAAAAAACATGCTGGAATTTCTAATAGACAACAGATCTGTAATGTTCGGAGACGTTGTCTTACAACAAACTGTCGGCATTCCTGTGGGAAGCAATTGTGTCCCTTCATAGGCCGACCTGTTCCTTTATTCATAGGAAGCCGACTTCATTCAGAAACTGCTGAATCAAAACACGAAAAAGTTAACGGTGCCTTTTAATTTGACATTTAGATATATAGACGACGTTTTGTCAATTAATAATGACAATGCTCATACATATGTCAATGTAATATATCCCAGCGAACTAGAAATTAAAGATACAAGAGAATCAAGCACACACGCTTTATACTGAGACATTTTACATAATATAGACACAGACGGGAAAATTGGCATCTAACCTATACGAAAAACGCGACGATTTCGGCTTTCCCATCGTAAATGTTCCACATTTTAGTAGTAATATTCCTCAGTCACCCGCATATTGAGTTTATATTTCACAAATGATACGATATGCCAGGGCGTGTATAACATATGAACATGTCATATACAGAGGTAAACTACTCACTGACAAATTATTGACACAGGGGCATCGAAAACCTAGTTTAATGTCATCGTTCCGCAAATTTTATGGTCGGTATAATAGTCTTGTTTGCAATTATTGTGTTTCACTAAGTGAAAAGTCATTGGAATTGACTGTGGAATCACGGCGGGTGTGACCGGTTGACAGGGGATGCTTACTTCTCCATGGCACCTGATCCAACCACATTGGTTTCCAGAGGTCCGTGTTTGTCAATTTTTACCGAATTTGTATCTATGTCATGGACATTCTATTGATTTGTACTTAGGTATTTAATATATTTTATAGTAATTCTATATTTACTCCAGAAAAATGCTAAGATTGATTTAAATTATAAGAAATTAATACCGTACTCAATGTGTTTATTCAATTTCAGTTACGGGAAATCCATAAGTTTAACCCCCGAATTATATGTGAATCATGAAAAATGATAATATGTCCCTTAGTCACTCAAACCAAAATGATTTTTTAACGATTGCTGTATGTAGTATCGAGTACATTTGGTGACTTTGGGACCTGTAAAGTCTGATTGACTACAAACTGATTTAATACAATTGTGTTACACTGAATGAGTTAAATAAATCATATATATATATCTATATATCTATATCGATATATATATATATATATATATATATATATATATATATATATATATATATATATATATATATATATATATATATATGTATATATATTGTATGTGTGTGTGTGTGTGTGTGTGTGTGTGTGTGTGTGTGTGTGATCGAATAAGTGAAGATGAGAGGGACTACAATATGTTTTTTTTAAAGAATGAGTAGGTGAAAAGTTTCAGAAATTTGCCTTTCATTTTCTGAATTTTTATAGACAATTTGTAATGCAATATTTAGGGATCGTGTATCACCTATCTAACAAAAACATTAAGTTTTTAAATTATTAGAAAGCACATAGACACATTTATTTTGACTTTTTTATCGTTAAAAATAGTCCGTTGCTAAACTAAATAGGAAGCCAGATGAGGTATTCTCTAGCTTTCAGACACAAAATTATTGTTATCCCGTAACCTAACTAGTATGTTTCCCAGAAATGTTAAATTTTGAAAGCCCATTTTGTACTGGTCAAGTATTTAATTAAATGTACAGACCTATCAAGAGCGATATAAAGTTTTCTTATTAGGTGGTGAATTTTAGACAAACAATATATATATATATATATATATATATATATATATATATATATATATATATATATATATATATATATATATATATATATATATATATATATATATATATATATATATATATATATATATATATATATATATATATATATATGTATGGTTCTTAACTCAATAAAGTTGAGAAAGACGGAATATATAATATATGTATATAATTATACAAATTTTGGACCTTAATAATAAAATTTTAAGTCGGGGAGAATGAACTGTGATAGAGAGAAAGAGAAATACAACAAAAACATGCAGATCTATGATTTTCCAGTAAATGTGTAAAATCCATAAGATACAACAAAATGTGACTCTTAATTTAATAACAAAGTTGAGAAAGAAAGTATATAATATATAATGCATATACCAGTAAATAACTATCCTAAAAATTTTGGACCGTATTACTTTTTAAAATTCCAAGTTTGTAAAAGAGAATTTCATTTAACTGTTACAGAGAGAAATGATTAAAAATATTGATACTACTTAATACATTCACAAAGTTGAGAGACAGAGAGAGAGAGAGAGAGAGAGAGAGAGAGAGAGAGAGAGAGAGAGAGAGAGAGAGAGAGAGAGAGAGAGAGAGAGAGAGAGAATTATATACACATGAATAAATGTGTTAAGTTTGGGCACCGTCAGCATTAAATTTTAAATATTATTAAGTGAAAGAGGGGGATGCCATTGGCAGGTTGCATGGGGGTGCTGCGAGAGTTGCAATCCATCCTGTGAAAATCTAAAATGGCAAAGATTTATCTCCTCTGTAGGCATGCACCTTCGGCGCTAATATTTCATAATGAAACAACAAAAAACAGATAAATCCCCTTTCAAATATATTGGATCTGCCCCTGACTATGCATCAGGTGAAGAGGCAACCCTAAAGATGTGCACACAGGGTTATTCAGTTTCTAAAAAGAGAAAATTAAATTGTGAATACATTCCAAATAATAAATATGAAAATCGACATTTGTTGGGAAGGAAATTATAAAGGGAAAGGGGATATTGGATGAAATACCAATATATAAATTGATGTAAGTTTTTTTTTTTTTTTTTTTTTCTGGCTACGATATGAAGGTCTGTAATGATAAAAAACAAACATCCTCAAACAACATGTGGCAGTGGCACAGGGATAATGGCAATGGCATTTAGCAGCAACCACTTTTACTACCATTTTTTGTTGTTGAGGAATACATTTTCACATTAAACAAATTCTATTCAGCGAAATAAAATGTTTTCCTTTACATCAGAAAAAGTAATATAAAATGTATCCTCTCTTATTGACAAAGACAATATGTTCTATAGCCATCTCTTATGGTATGTAGATAGGGATACATATTTTATGACCATATAATTAAGTATCCAGGTACCAAAAGTTGCCATGTAATATGTATCCCCCTCTTGTTTACAAAAACGAGATGCTCTATATAGCCCTCTCTTGTGATATGTAGATGGGAGATACATGTAATTATTATATGATCATATAAGTATTCGGATACCAACATTTGCCATATAATATGTAAGCCTGCTCTACATATCAGACGATACGCTCTCTATCGCCATTTATAATGAATCCCACTCTACATATCAGAGAAGTTGTTCTCTAGAGTCATGTAAAATGTATCCCCCGTTATGTATCAGACAGGATGTTGTAATCATAGGTCCCCGATGGCCAGAGCCGATTTTTTCACAAGTTAGAATTGACATTCAATATACATCTTAACGTTGCGTTGCAGAGTCTCTTTCATCCAATACAATTTATTGAAACTTCCCAGATTTTGTGATATGAAATGACCCGTCATATACACGAACATGTGACTTAATTGTTTAAATATATCCCAAATTATAATTTTAGTTAATAATTACAAAAAATCTGTGGTTTTCATTTTCCAGTTTTAACCCCCAAATAACCTTGTAAAACTATTTATTGGAACTTTTCAACGTTTTGTGATATTAAATGGTCCCACCTACAGCCATATGTGTCACTTGATAAAACATATATCACAACATAAAATTTTGATAAAGAATTACCCCCAAATAAACTTATAAAATCATTTTCTTAAAGTTTACAATCATCTTTTCAACTTTTTGGAAACAATGAATGACCCTAAATAATAAAATAAAGCAAAATGTGTTAAACTACTTCTTGCCGTACGCCATCAACTTGAGTTAAATAAATTCTTTGGTATGACATCTTGGATTTATAGTTACCTGCCTGTCCTTCGGGAGAACAAAGAAAATGCCTACATAAAAAAACAAAAAAAAAAACAAAACAAAAACGGATTAACTCGTAACACTAATGGAGTACATACCGTCCATGCATCTGACATGGTCAAGGAGCAAGTTTCGGACTATGCAGGAGTTATCTCCCGTTTACGCGACTCTCGCGTTAAGAAGCGAACAAGTAGTGTGTCAATCACAACGTTGGGTACATAATCGTCGTCGTCTGCACACGACAATACCATACCGTTGGTTTGCTGTTGTGTGGCAAGGTGTAATGCTTCCAAATGAAAATCACCAGTTAAAGAAGTGTCCTTGGATAAAGGATGTTGCATTCATTCCCCAGTAAACACAAATACAAACAAGAATATTAAAGATGGATACGACTCATCCGAAGAGGATCGAGTTGGCAAACGAGTTAATATACTCGTATATGTTCTCTGTATTTTGTCAAAGGAGAAACTGTGTCATTGCTTTTTACATGTAACAACTTAAAAGCCGTGGGGGAAGGTAAATATCATATATACTTTATAACATCACTTTATATCAGTCACTGTAACAAAGCAGGTAGTACTTAAACAACCGGGTAGGACCAGTAGTCGGCTATGGTGTGATCTCGTCTTTATTACGTACCATGACATGACATTTTCTTCTCTCAGAGGACATACATATTCGTATTTTGTTTTCCTTTTGATATAAAACCAACCAATTTAGACGCCCCCGTAATCCACAATATTTTAAATATAAACTTTCTTTCATGAAGAGATACAATATGTATTGAAATTTAGATATATTCTTTATTTATTTTGAGAAAATAACGATTCTGTTGAGGATAAATTTATTTTTATACGTAAAGTTTGACATACATGTAATTCATAATTACGGAATTTACAAAATTACTCCGTTAGACTACTACTGTCATGTCTGGCAGGAAGAAATTATTATTGATTAAAATAATAATTATAAATATATATTTATATATTTCTAGAATATTTTCATGAAAATTAAAAACAAATTTTAGGACTTCACTCAAATGATATTATATATAATATTTTTATATATATTATTGTACAATTTAGATATTTAGTAAGTAGGCTTAAAAGTCTTTTTTTTTTTTTAAGTTCTCCATTGTAAAATTTTTGCAGTGAGAATATTTCGACATCTTGAATTGTTTTCGCATGATTTTTCTGTTTGTGAATTGTCTTTTTAATCTTTAGTTCAATTGTCAGTTCTTTCTTGTTGGAGGAAATGTTTATCTAACAAATTGTTGTGTCGCACAAATTGTGTCCGATTCGGCTAGAAGAAGGACTCTGATGTTGAAGATATACATTACTAATTGATTGTACATTATAAGGTGTTTTAAGTCCATTATATAGGGATTAATGAATTTCCTCCCGAAATAATCGGCTGGCGTCCCTAGATGCGGGTAGCGCTGATCACGAGTGTAGAAAGTGATAGCTGCATCACGCCTTCTGAAAATAAATGCACAATATAGATTTTAGTTTAAGACTGACTACTCCTTCCGCATTTATTCTAAGAAAGTTGTATTTTCATTGGCTCATGAGTTAGAAATAGTAGAAATAGTTACCCCGCACAACAAGAAGTGCGCGTCTGATCTGGTCATCCCTATGCTGACCAGAAATAAAATCAGACGTTTTAATTAATTCCGATTTATTCAATTATTTACAGGCCACACAACCAACAGCTTCGGCTATTTTGTTGTTCTGTCCTGTACTCATTTTTAATTTCTTCTAAATTAAAAATTAGTAAAGGACATGTCTGTAAATCATCAAAATAATTTAACAATGCATATAGTTTTAGTATTATGAACTTTTCCTACTACAAATATGTGCAAAGTTGTCAAATTCTGGAATGATTTCTGGATTTTACCAGCATTTAAAAACATGTACAAATTTATAGTAGAATGATTTCGAATTTCTAAAGAAAAAATAACATAAGTGACAAATGTACATGTCACATGACTGCATGTGCATGTGGATAATCTTTTAAAACAACATATCAATTATGTTTATTTTGTGAAATAGCTTAATAAAGATCCAAAAACATTGATAATAACAATACAATTTACACATACATAATATCAATTATAGATCTAGATAAACTAAATGATTTGTACAATTTGAAATTTGGAATGAAAGCTTAAATGCTGAAATTTAGTTTGTTTGCTTGGATGTATTGTTGTTTAACGTCCCACTCAAGAATATCTTTCACTTAAATGGAGATGTCCGCGGATGCCAGTAAAGTGCTACACATTATGTCTTACGAACTGAAGGCGAGCGCGCTACCAAAGAGCCACAACGGCTCTAATGCAGGTTTTACTGTATAATATATGTATATTTACCAAAATAATCCATCCCTTCCTTAGCAAATCTGTACTCTGCAATGTTGGTTTATGTTTTGGTTACTTTTGTCTCATAACTAACATATATAATATATATATATATATATATATATATATATATATATATATATATATATATATATATATATATATATAATATATATATATATTATATATATATATATAATCCTAAATTAGTGACTGGTTTTTATCTGTGTTTTACCTATTTTAAATGATTTCCCCCTTTTTATCATTAAAAAAACCGAAAGTCTTTAGGCAAAAATTCTATGCATTATACCCAAAGTTTTTTTTTTGAACGTGCATTAAATGCTACGTCAGAAAGATGTATACGGTCAATAATTATTGCTTTTTTCAAAACAAATCCACGTGTAATATTGACGAATTTATTTGACAAACATTGACGTCATTTTAGTATTTATGACGTAGTCTGCCGTAAGGGCCCTTTCTATTCGACACGGCCCATATATATAGAAGAGATGCAAGTTCAGTTTCTGTAATATAAATTTTAGACACATGGACGAAATTTGATTTAATTGGACACTGTACTGCAAAACTATTTTCAGTTAATATTCAGTCGATCATGACAACACTCGGAGTTGTATGCTTTCAACAGAATGTACAAGAAATCATGCACCACATGTGTTGGTAAATCATTTCAAATATCATAATGCAAGGGTGTTCGCAATGTCATGTAGCCCAGCAGATGGTGTAAATTGAGACAACAATATCCCTTTAGTTGGGCGTACTAGAGTCACATGGAGATTGGGTGACCGACCTAGGGGCAGAAACAACAAAAAAATGCCAATATATTCCTTGCCACCGCATACATATGATATGTCTACATGCTCATTATCCATACATATGCACCCTGACTATGTAATTATGTTTGATGAAGGTATGCATATGTATGTGTCACCCTATGCTCAATTAGCTTTAGAACATGATTGTAAAGGTGCTCATATATGATTCAGAGATTCATTTGTTATATTTTCCCGTGTATACTAATCCCAGTGTATCAGAACGGTAAATTGAACTCTTATCATTGTAATTCATCACATACAATACCTGTATAGAGAATAAGGTATCATAATTTAGGTGTAGTACAGCAGTCTTATTGTAAAGTATCACAGTACGTGTAAATATACATTCGTATACAAAGTTTCACACTTTTAATAGTCTTGTTTCACCTTAATGTTCGCATTACTCTATATGCTCTAGTTTACCCACGTAGTCGGGAAGATGTTGGAATTATACACTACTGCTACCATATACCAAGTTGAGAAGTGGCCCAATTTCATAACACATCTTTAAACTTTCACCTGACCAAAACAATGAAATTATTTAGATTAAAATTAGGTGTGATATAGTCTAAACTTTCAGTTACCTGTAGACATTAGTGCTAGTTGGTATGATTGCGCAGTCATACAATCACTTGACTTATCACACCTTCAATATTTTTTCTTTGGTATTTTGCATCAACCTGGTACTCTTGGTACAGTCTTCTGATTTCCATTATCATCTTTACCCTCTCCATGTGTAGTGCAGCAGACAGCAAAATTAAGACTGGTGTGGTTGGAAACAGTATACAAGGTATAAATTATGGTGTGATATTTAAACAAGACTCTAAGCTGGCTCTTTCTCGGGAATATTGGTTGCATACTTTTCAGTTGCAATTACCCAAAAGTATTAAGACCACGTCTTATATATATATATATATATATATATATATATATATATATATATATATATATATATATATATATATATATATATATATATATATATATATATATATATATTATGTCTGGTTGAAATTGAAAAGATACATTATCATTTATATTTTTCAAACTCGAGTACTCCATACCTTAGACAACAGAGTACTTGATTTAATAAATTTGTAAACAGAAATCTTCCTGAACAATTAGTTGTTTGGTTGTATTGCTGTTTAACGTCTCACTCAAGAATATTTCACTTGTATGGAGTCGTCATCAATGCCGGTGAAGGGATTCAAAGTTTGGTCTATGCTCGGCACTTACGGCAGTTGAGCAGTGAGAGTTCTCTAACGTGCCAACACCTACTGTAACACGGAACTCGGTTTTTACCGTATCATCCGAAGGACAGGGATCCGACCTTCCGCCGAATGGACTCGAACTCACGACCAAGACTCAAGCGCACTACCGACTGAACCAGGTCTGCTGAACAGAAGCACCGAATTTGCAAATGAGTTTATACTTGTTTCATACAGCACCGATGTTCATAATCACGAAAAGTACTGTTGCCCGTTTAAAGAAAGGTCCAAAGACTTTGACTTGGGTTTAGGATCAACTAAAGAATTACCACTGCTTCACAAAAGTGTAGGATTTATGACTTAGGACTACAATAATTTTTTTCCTATTGGGAAGGTCATCAGTGGTGATGTTATTATATATGGATGACGATAAGTACAATAAATGTAACCTTACCATCAAAACTATCCTGGTTCGTTACGTCACATACAACAAACATTACATTTTTGTTTCCATATTTTATCTGTAATTCGTTTAGTGTGTCTTCACCTCTAGTTTTATCCACGTCACAAAAACAGAGCTGACAAAATGAGAAAATACTAAGTGGCACTTATACATTGTTCTAAAATGAATGCATTCGCGTGTACCAAGCAAAATATTAACCCATATTCTATTTATTTTTTATTTTTATCTTTTCATTATATATTTGACAAATTCCTATCTTTGTAATATTGGAATACGGGATAAAATGTCATTGTTATCATTCTAAAATAAGATTCAAAACAAAGAAAGGGAACTCAGGTACGTATTGCATAACTACATATCGAGATAAAGGATCCTGTTGGTTATGCATGTTTGACTCGTCTGTACGCTATTTATCAAAACAACGAGCAGATAAAAGAAATACCTCTGGAATTCATATTTTAGACCTCTGAAATATATATCAATATAGATTGGGAAATAAGACGAATTTTTTATCGATAAACTATCGAAAATAAGTTCTAATTATAAATCCATATGGATGAACCTACCGCTTTTACTTGTTTGCAGTTAAGAAATCGTGACTTCTTCTAAATATTCTAAAGTTGAACTGTGTAATTTTAACAATTAAATCAATTTATTATACACATAACATCACTTACTTTCGATCCTTTTTCTAGTATGCCATAACAAAACTTCCTCCCTAGGCCTTTGGCTCCCCCAGTCACGACAACGACTTTTCCACACAAATGAAATACTCTACGGAGGCCGACACTTGCCACTTATACAATATTATTAATGTACTTAAACAAGATATGATGTCGTAATAATACTATTTTATGCAGTTTTAACAATGTATTTGATTGGTAATTATTTTTAAGACTCTAATTATGTTTTATTTTATTTTTGATACTTCATAAGTATAAGACATTTTAAATAAACGATTTCTGATTGGATAAGCCAGTATTTTACCTCTCAAAGATAAGTGCATTTTCTATGGGAAACCAGTTAATGTTGTTTCTAAAATTAGAATCCTCAATTGAGCTCCAATTTAACCAGATTTTCTAAAGAAACAAATATTATCAGACAAGGAAAAAAACTAATAATAATAATAATAATAATAATAATAATAATAATAATAATAATAAATCTAAACAAATAGCCAAATCCATGAAAAAGTAACTTAACTTTTGAAGAATTTAGAAGTTTAAATGTGGCTATCAGTGCGAAATATTACTTTAGTACAAGATTATCAGCTGGTTACAGAATATATGACGACATTATTTATCACTAGCTGTGACGTATGTTGGCCACCATACCCTGCAACTTGTCCTTGTTCCATTTATTTGTTCCTTGAATACACACTACATCTCCTGATTATATAATAACATAAACATACCGCCATAGTAACCACAAGAACATGATCACATGGTTATTTTGCTTAAATTTGTTGACATTTTGCATTGTTAAAATCATTTTTCATCTAAATAATTTCCTGTTTGAACGTCGTCTTTAAATAGAGTATAAGATGTATTTATAGCTGATAAACCTGATATAAGGTTTAACACTAACAACAAGGATGTATGTGTCTAAATATGAATGTATGAATACATATATACAAATCATAAATATAAATCCTAGTTACACAGAAGTGTTTGGTGTCCTACATTTGTGTCTCGTTGATAAAACTCAAATAGCAATATTACGTAAACGTGTGATATATTCAGATAACATGTCGTCCTTAAAATCGACTGTGTTGTTGTTGTTATTTAATGTCCAACCCAAGCAAGAATCTTTCACTCATATGGAGACGTAAAAAGCCGTTGTAGGGCTTCAAAGTATGGCCTATGCTCGGCACTTACAACTATAGATCAGTGAGACTTCATTAACATGCCGACACCTACTGTGACACGGTTTTCACTGTCTCATCTGAACATGCTGAAGGCAGGAAAAATAACAGCGTCCGCCGAGGCTCAAACCCGCGACTTTGATTTTTTTCATCAATTGCCGAGCCGGCCTGGCTCAATCGGTAGCGCGCGCGCGATCGTGAGGTGGTGAGTTCGAATCCAGCCGGCGGCCATGACAACGAATCGTTGATTGGTTACAATTAGGAATAAGACTTTGAATTTATGATTTACGGCCTTTCGTAAAACGGGCTCTAGGTGTATAATTTGAATCAATAAAATGAAAACAAAAAGAATACTGAACCTGAATTTTATTCACGGTTATATTTCGCATTTTCGACTCTTTAAACAGAATCATACAGCGATTCGTGTACTTTTATGGTTACAAATGGGAAACATTGACATACGCGCATGACCTTTCACAGGCAATTTAACTATATTTAATGGTTAAAACATTCATGGGGAAACATTCTACTAGAATATAAATGCCCCTTTCCCTTTCTTGATTTTTTATTGCCTTCGAATTGATAAAAAATGTTTTTTTGGGGGGTTATTGAATATTATATCAAGTATACATGTACATATATTTCAACTGATAGGCTTTTGAATATATATATATATATATA